>CM076575.1:1410861102-1410982223 GCA_034641835.2 Pinus albicaulis
AAGCTGACAAGTATTAATATCTAGGAAATAATTAATTTATTTCTATAATTATTTTTATTTTAAATTAAATTAAATTAAATTAAAATACTAATTAATTAATTAATTCCTTATATTGAATAAATTCAATTAATAATGATATATGTACATAATAAAATCTAATAATAATACTACTTATATTATTTATTTTAGAATTTTTTATCAATTATTTTATGCTTAAATTTTAATTCCTATGCCTTTATTTTAATATTGATTAGAATTAATAGCTATAACTAAACCTATAGAAAATACTAATAAGAGGATAATAAATCTAATAATAATTAGTTGGGAACCTGTTCAAAATAGGAGTAAATCTTTGAATGAATTATTTCACCTTCTATTTTCCCCCATCTTTATATTTCCAAGTTATTTAAGTAGTATGGAAAGAAAATTATCAACATAAAATTTCTCTAAGAATAATTGCTTAGACTCCCTTATGGAATAAATTTGTAGGAACACTAGGATACCAAATTGATGCTCTGCCCTCAAGAGTGTATGGAAATAATCTACAAGAAACATAATCTCAACGTACCTCTAACATTCTTATATGAAAGTATAAGTCATAAATGTGATCTTCAACCTTCGTCTTCTTATCAAGATCATACCTTGTGAGTAAATTCATTGAATTCTTTGGTAAGTGATGAATATTTCCTAGGAGAGAAAGAGGCCCTTGGGCCATCCAATCCAACTGGTATCTTCCTCCTCCTCACTCCTTGATTTTAAAGACTCTTCTTCTTCACTATTAAAATTTTCTTTATTTTTTGGTTTTTCATTACCCCTTGGTTGTTGATTTTCTAAAAATTGAAGTTCCTCCCTGTGTCCCTCCATATTTTCCACAATAGGTGGCGGAATATCCCTTTGATTCCAATATTATTTGGGCGAGTCAGCTAAATCCTCAAGGGTAGTAGTAACCAAATCTTCCACTAAATAAACTAGAGCACTATGATGGGTTGTCTCATTCCTTGATTACTTATGACGAAGAAAATGTGTATTAGGGAGTAATCCAAGAGCTCTAGCAAAATAATGAGTGATAGGTTGAATCCTTCGAGGTTTCTCGTAAGTAACGTTGTAAGCATGCTCTATAATTTGGTGATATGACCCTTCTTTCTTAGATATGTCATTTGGAGTCACACTCAGAAAATTTCTATCTTGAACTAAAGGCTCTTTACGTGGATGTGTTGAGTTATCAACCATACAAAGGTTTCCCTCTTAAAGCCAGTTTGTTGATGGTGCTGTAAATTTCAACATACAGGGGGTATCTCGAATAGGAAGCATGGAAAATTTTAGGGGCTAATATTTGCAGGTGGGCTAATTTTCCATGGTTTTTCCAAAAAAAGATTCTCCAATTTCCATTTTTTTATAAAAATGATTCGCCAAATTTTACAATATAAAATGATTTTACATTAAAAATCGCCCACATTATATAGAAAATATATATAATATCATTATAAATTTGAATACTTTTACAAATACATCAATAAACATTTTATAGTTTGCATATTAGAGACTAGTGAGATTCTCCAATTTTTTAAACTTCAAGATAATTTTCCATCCTTAAAATTATCCCTGATACGAAGTCTCAACTAGATGTTGCACCATTTGGAGTAGTATCCCTATCTGGGAAATAGGCCCGACTGCCATAATCTTAATTATTTTCCTTTGCTGCAGTAAAAAACATAAGAGAGTGCACATATACTTTCAATATAAACAAGTAATTTATCCTTGTGAAGTACTCAATTGCAATGTGTATAAAGGTTCTACCACAGTTGAAAAGAGAAAGTGAGCCTTTATAATAAAGTTAATAGTACTATCCTAATAAAGATGCACAAATATATATAAAAGAACCATTAGTTATCTTGCGAAATAGTTCACAAAAAAGCAACAATCATGAAAGAAAGAGAAACACAATTCAAAGATGTATACTAAATTCAATGGAATATTCCATTTTACTTAGTATATATAAACATGAAAATACAACACAAAAAATTAATTAAAGAATAGTCTTACGACATTCACGATATATGCATAAAAGTGTGCCACCTATGACAATTTCAAATTACTAATTGAAAGTTTCAAGATACACGATTACAAAGATACATCACTAACTCCAATAGTGGAAATTTAAGCCACCAATTTCTCTTCAAAAGGATGATCTTATCTCCCATGCCTAGCTTGACAGACCAAGGTGAAAAGTCCTTTGCTTGAGCTATGAGGGTTTATTTATAACAAATGAGGTGACTCTTGACCTCCCTTATGACTCTTGACCTCCCTCACGACTCTTGGAATTCCTAGTGACTCTACACTTTCCATGTGTGACCCTTGGGCTTCCACACATTTTACATTTTCCAATTTATGAAATTACATAGTTAATTTCCTTTAATAATGTGGCAAAAATACAGGGCAGAAGACAACACTATTGTGATGACACTTTGAACAGCTACAATTGGCGACTGTGACATGAGACTTCATTTCAGTGTATCAATACCAAGTTCTTATCTTTTCTACTATACCATCTTCAATGCTTCATGATAGATCTACTTGTAATTCATATTCACCCTCCAAAAGGGTCTGGTTATAGTATTAGAGTCTTCCATGTCATCTTGGTCTTCATCCATCTATTGTAGTTTAGAGTTTCTGTATATCCTCGTAAAATGGTTGTTATTTGGTTCACTTACTCAGGTGTCTTCTTATAGCTTCTCCTCATTGTCCTCTCTCATCATTATCCTTCCATGCTAGGATGATAACACGTACACATGTAAAGATAATAGCATTCCCATAATCACATAGTATACCTTGTTTTCTCATGCAAGATGTTGACTGTGAAGGTAAAGTGTGCAAAGGTTGAGAGAGAGGCCTTCTTGGACATAGTGCGCATGATCAAGAGGCAAGGAGTGAAGGAATGGGCACTAGGTGTAGGTTTTAACCTAGTATATAAATCAACTGCAAACATATTATTAAAGAACAAATATATACAATGGAAAGAACATATAATATACAAAGATATTTCTCCTCAAACGCAATATGGGAAAACCAGATTTATCTTTCATTATATTCCTTTCAATGTTACAATAAATATATATACATGTTGAATCATTCATAACCCCCAATCCATTAACCCTGTATTATAACATAATTGTAGTGCCCTTGACCAAATATACAAAATACCATGGAAAAAACCATCATTCCTAAAACCATGAGTGAAAACCATCTGCAAAACTATAGGTAGGTTCACCAACCATCTTTGGGTCCACATCCCATACTTGGGTCTTCACAACTATTATTGGGTTCACATAAAAAAAATCCCCATCCTATCGCCCCCCTGCAAACACCCTGAAAAGGGGGATTACTATCCCGCCATTACACTGGGAATAACGTATAACACATGGCACTAGTCATGGAAATAATATAACACATACCCAACTCTAGGAGTGCATAGTTTGAAATGGAAATGAACGAAGAGACAGCTTATGTGCATTGCATAGGTCTTGGAGGTAGACATGGTAGAATTGCTAATTGAGAGTGCGTGGTGTGCAGTGCTTGAGGAGAAGGGTCTAGGTGTTGCGCAGTTGAGCACTGTAAGGGCTCAAAGATGATCCCATTTCTCACCAAAATCGTTGAGGAAAAGACTCAAGGTATTGCATAGTTGAGCACTGCAAGGCCCCAAAAATGGACCTACTATCCACTCATAATTCTCATTTTAAAATTAAATGAAGGGTGGTCAAATATTGCACAGTGGGAAAGTGTAAGAAACAAGCTTGAGTCTGAAGTTGCTCAATGCACGGTAAAGGAGACTATCATCTAGGTCGGTGCAATGTGAAAATATATGAGGCAAGGGTCTCATCACTAAGGCTTAGGAATGCGCAATACAATCATCACTTGGCTAGAATTTGAATGTGCTCATGAGCTGTGCAAGAGGTGAGGAAAAGGCAAACTCCAAAATTGACGAAGTGTGAGATCAATGAGACAAGAGAGTAAAATAATATAACAAATATTCAACATGATCACACACACATGTACAAAAAATCACATGATAAGAATATAGAAGTACCCAAAACCAATATGCATACAATGAAATGACAGTAAAGTGACATTTATCTTCAAGTGTGACACTTAGGGTATATGTTTACGACAGAAGTGTTGATTGTAACCATAAGGTGCACTATGCCTTGAGAATGTGCCCAACACATGTTCTAATAAAAAATAGGATCAGAAAATGCAAGAAAGTGTGCTAGATCCTCCTATTAAAGGTGTTTCAGGGCTACCTATAACAAAAGACGACACTTCATCCTTCTTTAGAAAGAAACTTGAACTCTTAGAAAAACTTAGAGAACAAGAATGGAACAACTTTGACGACTTAAAACAACAATTCACATGATTAATGGGAGGCTCCAAAATTTGAATGTGGGCCAAAATTTGGAGGGTGTTGTAGTATCAACAAGATATGCATAATGACCTATCCTTACACATTCAAAACACTTAAAGTAATTTTGACTTGGAACTTGTCAATTCCTCTTTTTAATTTTCGATCAAAATTAGCTTCTTCTTCATCATAGTCAGAGTTTGTTTGATCTTATTTCTTTTTCTCTTCTTTGGCTGCTTTGAAAGCTAATTCCTTGAATCCTAATTTGTCCTCTTTTATTCTTAGCTCATATGTTGAGAGAGTTCCATGAAGCATATCCACGATCATCTTGTCTACTTTTTTTCAGTTATTAAAGGGATGATACTTTGGGATTAAATCTAGAGGAAAGTGACATCAAATTTTTGAAAAAAATATCTATCCTTGACTTCTTCACCAAGACTTGTAATGGAGTTTACAATATTATATACTGGAAGAAAATACGAAGCAATATCATCATCTTATTCCATATTCAAATTTTCGAATTGACCCCTGAGAGCTTGTGGCACAACTTATTTAACTTTCGCATCCCCTTCATAATATGTTTTGAGTTTATTCCATAGCTAATGGGTTTACTTTCACTACATTACTTTGATGAATTTTGATCCTGCCAAGCCACTTAAGATAATATACTTAGCTTGTGCATTAAATTTTTAGAATGCCTTATCTGTTGCATTCATTGGAATGATATTGGAAACTTTATAAGAAGTCTGCATAATTTCCCAAAATTATTCCTTCAAGGAGATGAGATAGGTCTCCATTATTATCTTTGAGAATTCATAATTGGATCCATCAAACATTGGGGGTTACCCACTCCTCAGCTTGTGTCTATTTTTTCCCTTGAATTTAACCTTTCAATACTCAATTCTTCCTAAATATAACCTTCTTTGATACCATTTGTTGGACCAAATTTCACACTGACAGAGGGGGGGTTGAATCAGTGTGAGAGAAATTTTACCATTTCATAAATTTTCATAAACAAAAAATCATATTTCAATGAAACATAACCATAAGTAGCAAATTAATAAATTAAAAAATGCACCATAAACCTATCAACACATGAAGAAGGCATCGACATCACAAAGAGACACAAGATTTTACATGGAAACCCATCTAGATGAAAACCACAAATTCTTCTTCTTCTTAACCTTCAATTCATTACATAGATTTTCAGGATTTAAGTTGTTGGAGGCACCCACCCCCAAAATATGAAATTTTCTACTTTTGGTAGGCTACAACCTAGTTAAAGTACCAACCTTGAAATAAAACAAACAATTTCTCACTGCAGTATACAACCTAATTGAGGCACTGACCTCGATGCTTTCCAACCTGATTTAGACACCAAATTCAATAATGAGAAAGCTTCAACATGCTCTAGGGTCTAACCGTAGTGGAGGTACCCATATCCTTGTTACACCATTTTTTGGTCATCTAACCTATTATCTTTAGATGGACCCAAGTACACCATGTCAGACCAATTTTACCCTAAGTAAAATTGCTTTCACTATGTGAAATAACTTAGTGAAACACCTTTATTAAGTTTTTTATGGTCTAAACAGGAAAAGCCAAAAGGAAATAATAAACAAATCTATATTTGTTTATATTTCCTCAAGGAATAATTAGTTAAACATCAATTTAATTATTATTCCTGGTCATATTTAACCCAAAACAAGGAAATAAATTAAATAAATCCTTGTTTATTTGATTATTTCCTAGGAATAAGTTATTTAATCCTTATTTAAATAATATTCCTAGTTAAATTTGACTAAATCATTTATAAATAATTAAATAAATCATTATTTATTTAATTATATTTCCACCATTTCCTTAAAATAATAAATAAAGCATTTATTTATTTATTATTTATAAATAAAGGATT
This sequence comes from Pinus albicaulis, assembly GCA_034641835.2. Lineage (NCBI taxonomy): Eukaryota > Viridiplantae > Streptophyta > Pinopsida > Pinales > Pinaceae > Pinus > Pinus albicaulis. The sequence goes on from CM076575.1 coordinate 1,410,867,414, forward strand.
TGACCCAAGTCAAAATCCTTTTCCCTCTAACAAATATAATAAAATATTCCTAAAAGGGTTCTAGAATTTGGTTCATAATATTTTATTCATGCACCAAGTTCTAGACTACCCTAATGTTTTGCTATAAATAAAAGGGTTTTCCCATTCATTTGTCACCTTTTGCTGCCTATTAGATCACTCTGGATCTATACTCTTGGTCTGACTTTTAGCCATTATCATTGTCACATTCTCCATTATTTTCTTTGTGAGCTCCCTTTGAGTTCTATGTCTGTCTAGGTTTTCTACACCAACAAGAGAGAGAAATGCTAGATCTGAAGCACTGAGGACTTTCAAGAATCCATCCCATTGAGGAGAATTGGAAACACCTTTCTTGTTTTCCTCCCAGGTGCCTTTAATATAAAATTCTTTCAAGAATATTGTTCTTATCTTCTCTATTGGATGTATGGAGCAAAACCTTATTTTCACTGCTTAATGTCTTTTTATGCATATATCTGGATTTTTGTAGCATTTTTCTTGATCAACTAACTACAGATCTGAAGATATTGGCAGCCATATTTGATGTTAGGGCTATAAGTTATGCATAGCTAAAGTGGTATTTTTTCGTACACTTCGACAAAAGATTCATACTAACACTCCTTATTCAATTTATTTTGGACCTCTTTTCAAAATCTTTAAAACTATATCCATTGCCATCATCAATCACTATATCATAAAGTGATTTCACAATATGCAATTGTACCTACATGTATCATCACTGCAACAACTACAACCAGTGTCAACACAATCTTTATCACAATATGAAATCATTGTCAAAATTTGAAACCACAATCACAATATGAAATCACTACCACAAGTTAACATATAAATCATTGTCACTAGTTGTCATGTTGTTGTCCACACTCTACCATACCCTTTCACAATTTTTCTTCAATCTATTTGAAAATCTAGTCATATCTGACTCATTTAGAAAGTTATTCTTTCCATATATCTGAAACCACTTTAGCCTACTCATAAACCCTAAAAAACATGAAATAAAGATTTTGATAATAAAATATATGTCAACAAGGAATTTCATGCCTTTGGATTCATTCACATCTAAACATTAATCATTGTACAACCTCCAAATTTCAATTTGGCTCAAGAATGACCTCAAAATCTCAAAATAACCAATTAAAATTATATAATTAATTAACCATTATACAAATTAGTTGTGTTAAGGAACATTAGAAATGAACTACAAAATATATTACACTAATTATGCTATTGTCATGTAAATTTACTAAGTAAACTAACACAAGTGTTTTACTTGTGAATCTGGGTTTGTAGACTTGGAAGCATGTCCAGAGTATATGGATTTTAGGTAAAGTCAATTATTTCGGAAGGCAAGGATGAAAGGTTGAAGGAAATTCATATTACAAATATGTTCTAAGTTTAAAGGTTGATAGAAATGCATATTAAAAATATAAGTTCTATTTAAAAAGTCTTTGACTCAAGATGCAGTAAGCGAAGGAAGAGGCTCCTAACTTAGGAGATCCTGGTTGTCCTTCCCCACATTACTTTCCTTAAGAAGAGAAACTAAAGAGCAATAGTTTGTGATGTGTAGAAATAAAGAGAAGAGGCTCCTAAATTAGGAAGTCCTAGTTGTCCTTCAACACGATTATACTCCAACAACATTACCATTGCACCAAATCATAAACTGGAATTCAAGAAACAATTCAAGAAATGCAAAAGGATGATTTTTAGTTGTGATTAATAACTTGATAGAAAGAGAATTTAACTTAAATCCTTGGTTGTCATTTCGTACACAAACTATATTTTAAACCAAAATCATCCAAAAATCATACAGAAAACATAACAAATCTAAGTAACTGAATCATAGAATTGAAACAAGAAAATATTGGATCTAAACTATGCTAATTTATACAAAATTTAACCATAATGTACATAGCTTGGTATGGGGAACCTCATACCTTGCCTTGTACACTTGAAGAATTATTCAGCTACAGCTAACTTAATAAACAATCCACAACATGAAAAACAAATAAAACAATAGAAATGATTCTTCAAACTATCTCAAGAGTCTCCAATAGTCTTAATACCATATTACACATATCACTTCTGAATGGTCCATAAAATTTGTTTAAATAGGAAAATCAGAAACAAACTTTTCTATAAAGGCTCTAACAAACTTATCAATCATAATCCATCCATATAGGTCGAAATCATCAATTCTGGTTCAAAACATGAGGAAAAATCTCACAAAATAATAAATTTGCCCCTTTTTACTAGGGATTCCTGAATGACAGGTCAAGTTGGACCACTGTTAACCGGACCTATTTTTGCTCAGTTTGACTGAACCAGTAGGTATTTCTACATTCGTGATTTCCAATATTTCCAAATATGCGCTCAGACCTCACCTAGGTGTCCTTCACATATGACTTTAATGGAGCTATTATGATAATTTTTAATGCAGTCCAAAATTACTCTTAAAACCCAATTTTTACAAAAAAAAATAAAAAATTGAAAAAATTAATTTAGTTACCTAAATATGAAAAATAGGACTAAAATGGGGCATATATAGGTGAAATAGGATGGAATATGGTGGTAAATAAATGGATTTATGATAGGAAAAAATGACCAAAATTGAGGGCCAACATTCCCCTCTTGTTCATGTTCAAGCATCTCCTCATGCTTGCCTCCTCCGTTTGGATCTCCTAAGTGATGATGCCCCTGTTGTTCCTGGCCTTGTATCTTCTTCCTATGCATCTTGAGAGAGAATGTAAATACCCTCATATTTCCCTTATTTGTTGATGGAAATCTTCACTTTTTGCTTCTCATATTTGTATTGCCATGACTTTTTCTGCTTTAGCCATCTGTAGTCTTGTTTGGAGATGAGGATATTTTGAGTCCCAAGATTTTTAATATGCTTTCTCAATTTCTTGTTTTAATTTATTATTTTTTTGTTATTTTCTTTATACATTTTGTTCTCTTTTTGCAATTTTTTCTCCATGATTTTGCTGTTCTCCATCTCACTTGTTAGTTCTACTATTTCCTTAAGATATTCTTCATTGTGTAGCTATTTATATTCTTCCTCGGTATCTTTGCAATATGAGTGAGATGAGGTAGATCCTACCCAAGCATTCTCAAAATAGGAGTATTTTTCTATGGGCTCTTCCTAGACTTCGTTCTCCATTCTCTTTATAATCTCATCAATTTTCTTTGATGTTTGTGGGGCTCAGTTTCAACAATTTAAATATTTGGATCTTTTCCTTTGTTTCTTGGTTCCTCTTGTGATTTTCTCCTAGGCTTCCTAGGAATGGATAGAAAGGATTTATTTTTTTCAATCATAATATCATCTTGCTTATTCTTCAATATTATCTTAGGATACAAAGGGTAATTCATGATACTTCTTTTTACATTAAACTTCTCAAACTTCTCCTCATTCCTTGTTTTTTGTTCTTCAAAATGATGCTTAGCCAAAAAATCCTTCCAAATAAATCCCTCATTCCTTAACTGATACTCCAAAAGTATCTTGATTAGCCCATGATGATAGATATTGGATTCCTTGGCTTCTGTTTTGTTCTTGACATTCTCTATCATTTTGGTTAGGATTTTTGAAAACAAGTAGGGTAAGTTGATTTTACAATCTCCCTTCATATGGTGAAGAAATTTGATATGATAGAGGTATATCACACTGTAACGATTATCAAAGGTGAAGTACTTTTGGATAATCAAAACAAACTCTAACCATGGCTCTCTAAGCCAATCTCTTGGAATCCCTCTTGTTTTGGCAAAGGGCCCCTTCCTTTTTTTTCAGGAAAAAGGTCCATCCCTTCTCCTTAAAATGCAGACCCTTGTGATACTCTTCTCCTACCAAAGGAAGTTCGAATGCTTGAGGAAGAAAGGTTGGGTTCAATGGTATAGAAAGTTCACCAACTCTGGTTTGTCCATGTTCAAAATTCTTTATGAACTCCTGTGTGATTTTATCACTGTGACCATTGAACTTTTTAAGAAACACTAATAACCCTTCCTGGTATAGTATCTCTATTGTATCCTTACTCCACTTTTCTATCTTGAAGTCTTTAGGTTCAGTTTTGGTTGCCATTTGCATCTGAACTATGTACCATTTTATATGGCCTTGTCCAGTAAATAACCGCATCATGAATATAACAAGAAAAATATACACATCTGGCCTTCTTATTCATGCAATATTTGGATAAAAATCATGGTGACTGTACTGACCAGACCTTTGTAGCTTTGAGAAAAAAATGATATTACCTCTTTTTCCTTTAGATCTTCGATTTCTCTATTTCTTACTGCAAATGGTATTAAAAAATAAATCCTCCGGGTAAAAAAAATTCATTGTGTGAAAATCCATGTAAAAACATGTTTACTACAAAAATATCTCATCATTTTCAAAATTTCCCATAAAAATCAACGAAAAACCCTCTCTGTTTGCAAAAATTCATACAAAATTGTTTGTTGTGTATACAAAATGATCCTCACTGTGTTTTTTTATGTGAAAAATTTGGGCAAAATATGTTTAAAAATGTATGAAGAAATCATTTTTGGAACGATACCTAAGCTGCAGATGACTGTTGAAAGCTTGTAGAGATTATCTTGTTAAGGTTTGTTTGCTCCTGTGTAAACATACAGTCCTAGTTAAAACTCTGTCTCCAACAATTCGAAAATCATTTGTATATAGGTGGAAGATCCTTTTTAGGGTGAAATTGCACTACTAATCTAGGACTGAAGTCGTGTTTCACTCACATTTTGACACATTTGAACAATAAATGAAGTAGAACCCTTTTCAAGAGAATAACTCAATCTTAAAAATCTTTTAACTGTTGAGAAGACCCTGAGATCTACTCTTACCTGATCACCACAAAATTTATGGGATTTGATGGAGAATATTCCTGTTCAGGTGGAAGGAAACCTCGTGTTTGTGCTCTCTTATCCCTTATTCTTATAAACGCAATGCTCCTCCTTATTTCTCAAAAAAATTCTTCATGCTACCTCTACTACACAGGGTTCTCCTCTTTTTAATATTTGCGTATTTCTCAGTGAAACAAGGTTTTAGGTTGTGGATAAACAATGAATACACAATGTCCTTTGATTCTGCGATGGGTTATGATGAAACTTGGCTGTGATGATGAAGAAAAATTCATAGATGATGTTCAATTGTGTGTGCAACCCTTCGAAATAGATTTTGACTATTTACTACTAACTGCTCATCCTATCACTCATATCTTTGGCTGCCACTTATTCACTTGATGCGTCGTGGTTGACTATCCTAACTACTTTTCAATTTACTCAAATGACTATCCTCACTGGTTGTATTCTTGTTTTATCACCACTATACGTGTTTTATCATCGTTATGTCCATTGTACATTTATCGACACTTGTTTTATTTTTTGATAATGTTGCATCATGGCTTGTAATTGCTTGTAGTTTAGATCTTATAATACTCATCACAATTAGGAATAGTCTATGAATTTTGCATTGCATGCTTTCTTGATTACTCATTATGCTTGTTCATTCTGCATTTTTAGATCCATTACACTTTCTTTTCATGTTGCATATCCATTATTATGCCTTTATCATTTCATACTTGCCCTCTTTTCTTCATCATTAACATATACTTATGTATTGATTTGTTTTGAAATTACCATAATCTTGGGTTATTTCAAATCAAATTCTTTCTGAAATAAGATGTTAAGTATAGTTGTAATGATACTAACTCATTCTTTGTTCTTGTTTTGTAGGCATATGAAAGTAATCCTTCTTTTTTTGTAGGAAATTTTCCACGAGGTAAAAAAAAAAAAGAAATTGGGCCCCAAAAAGGAGATGTGGCCAAAAAGTTTGGTAAAAAATGCAAATGAATGTGGTTGAGTGAATGATGATTGATGAATGTAAGGTTATAATAAGGCTAATAAATGTAATAAGGTCAATGAATAGTGTAAGAGTTAAATGCATAAAATGTAGGATGATGTAGGATATAGGTAATGTAGGATGATATATTCATGAATAGATGGGTACTACATATTCAAGTTTAAACTAGTTTATCAATCTTATAAAAAATTTCAAAACGAAGGCATTTGGAATACTTTAAACTTGAAGTACTTTCATTTCACTTGATAGCTCATTGCACGAGGGCTTCACTAGGGGAGCAATACCATACCACGTGAGTTCATATTTGGGGATATATATTGACGAAAAAATGACTTAATATATTGGGGAATATATAGGGGGTAAAGGGTTTTTATATTGGCAGGTATAAAAAACTGGAGCTTAATGTTAATGAAAAAATATAAATGGGTATAAAAAATGTTAATGAAAAATTGGATACCTACAATATCTAGTGAAAGTAGGGGTTTTTTAAATTAGGGAGGTGTATTGGGTTCATATTGGTAGGGGGTTAAATAATGTGAGTTTCAGAGGTATTTTCCAATATGTAGTCAAATTAGGGGTATTTTTTAGTATGTCATGAATGCAGGCGATATGTCAGACGTTCATTGAGTGAAGCCCCTGTGGCACATTGTCAATGATTTTCTTTTGTTGATGATGACCTTAGCTCTTTTGTCAACCCTTGACTTTTTGCTAATGATGACGATACTTTGACATCAAAATTATTTCCGCTGAATGATTTTGATGGGTGTTAGATGCTTGTAGCTACTTCTCATGTCCCTTTGATGTTGATTTTAAGATTAATAATCAGGTCCCTTCTGCAATAACATATTACATTTTTCTTGTTCAGGTCCCTTCTGCAATAACATATTACGTTGTTCTTGTTCAGGTCCCTTACTGATAAATATTTACTATGATGTCTTAGATCCCTTCTGCAATACAACTGCTTGACATTAAACTAGTTGCATAGTTTTTTGGTTTATTATGAATATTCCCCCTTGTTGATTTTGAGACTCGGCCTCAAGTATTTGAATTTTGGAGGATGATTTATGCAAATGAAATTGAAAATCATAAAACAGAATTCATATCGGCCAAACAAGTTGGTTTTCCAATATGAATTTGAGTTTGTATTGTGCCAATATCCAGGATTTTCACAACCAGACTCCTGCATTATTTTTTTTAACTTTATTTAATTATTTATTTTTTATTATAGAAGTAGCGAAGGCATATCACTATGTTTTTCCATTACTTTAATATTTTTTTCTTCTGAGACTCTTTTCAGAAATTCTTCTTTATTGATAGGCTTATTATAAACTTTGAGTCTATGACCATTAAGTATAAATGAAATGACTGCTTCATCAATTGTCTTGATCTTAGTTGCTCCATTGTCAAATATTTCTTCTATTTCATATTGCCCAAGCCAATGAGTAGTAAAATTATCTTTGAAATATTTTTACTTGGAGTCGAAAAGAGGTGCCCAATTTCCCTTATGAAAAAAATTGTTTTTGATAAATTTGTCATGCCATTTGATTCTGTGTTGCTCTACTAGTGATGTATGCTCAACTGCTTGTTATCTGATTTCGTTTAATTTAGTTATTTGCGTAATTATTTGTTGTTTGGATTTTGACAGGTCCAATCCCAATTCCGCTGCAAGTTTAAAATTATGAATTTGAAATTTTATTGGTAACAAAAATCCTTTACCATATATCAATTGATATGGGATGAATCTAGTAGTATTTTTCCATGTAATTTGGTATGCCCATAATGCATCTTATAATTTGTCTGACCAATATTTTCTGTTCATTTGTATTGTCTTTGTCATGATGTTTTCCAAAACCTTATTAGTATATTCCACATGTCCATTTTCTTGAGGATGATACAGAGTAGACTTTCTATGCTTGATTTTGTATTTTTCTATAAGATCTCGGACAAGTTTAGAAGTGAAATGTGATCCATAGTATGTAACAACCTATCTTGGAACTCCAAATATTACAAATATTTCTTCAAAGTGGAATGAAACCATTGTCTCTTATGTTTCTCGTGCCACTTCTTTTGCTTCTACCCATTTTGTAACATAGTTTGTACACACTAAGATGTACTTCTTTTCATATGAAAGCGGGTTAATAGGTACCACAAAGTCAAGAGCCCATTGTTCAAATGGTTCTATAAGTACTTGTGGTTTCAATGGCATCTCATATGATACTACAAGTATTCCAGTTCTTTGACAGGTATCACATATTTTGACATAGGCCTTTGAGTCGTTGAAGATTGTTGGCCAATAGTAGCCAATTTTGAGCACCTTTTATGATGTTCCTTTATCTACAAAATGGCCACCACATGGTTCATCATGACATGCTTTTAGAATATCAAAAATTTAATATTATATTACATGATTTCTTATCAAAATATTAGGACTAGTATAGAAGAGGTCACCATTTACCCAACTATATCTAGCACTCTCTTTGATTATTTTTCTTTTATGCTTGCTAGTGAAATGAGATGGTAATATTTCAGATGATAAATAATTAGATACATTTGCAAACCATGGGGTTTTAGCTGTTATAGAAAATAAATGTTCATCAAGAAATTTGTCTGAAACATGAATAGGATCACCAGGAGAATGAAGTCTTGATAGGAAATCTACCACTTGATCATCTTTTCCTGGTCGATCTAAAACAATGAAATTGAATTCTTGCACTAGTAACATACATCTAGTAATTGTTCCATTGGTAATTGTTTTGTTCATTAAATATTTAATGGATGAATTATTTGTATGAATAGACACTTGATATCCTGTTATATAATGCCTAAATTTATTGACTACATGCACAACCACTAGAATTTTCTTTTCAGTTACTGTATAGTTTAATTCTGTCAGAGTTATATTTTTGCTAATGAAATAAATGGCATAGTTAAACTTCTTTTTTTCTTGTCCTAGAGATGCTCATATAACTATATCTGATGCATCAGTAGATATGTGGAATGGAAATGACCAATTTGGTCCTCTGAGAATGGGTGCTATAGACAATTTTTCTTTCAGTTTTTCGAATTCATTTTGACAATCTGTAGTCCATCGAAACTCAATGTCTTTTGCAAGTAATTTGAACATGGGTAGAGCTCTTTTGCTCAAGTTTTCAATGAACCTTCTGGAATAGCCTGCATATCCTAAGAAACTTCTACTTCTTTCTGTGTTGTTGGTGGCATTAAGTTTACAATGACTTGTATCTTTGTTAGGTCTACCTTTATTCCAGAAGAAGAAATGTGGTGTCCCAACACTATCCCTTGAGTTAACATCATAAAAATTTCTCATTGCTGAGGGATAAGTTTGTTTCTATGCATCTCTTTACAGAATTTTCAAGGTTGTTTAGACAATCATAAAATGTACCTACATAGGCAGTAGAATCATCCATGTAGACCTCTACACATTCATGAATTAGATCAATAAAGATGGTTCAACTACTCTTTGAAATGTAGCAGGTGCATTACATAGTCCAAAAACTAAAATATTATGAGCATATGTTTTCCAAGGAAAATAAAATATAGTTTTGTCCTGATCCTCTAATGCTATCTTGATCTGATTATAACTGCTAAATCCATCAAGAAAATAGAATTATTTCTTTCCTACTAGTGAATCTAGTACTTTATCAATGATTGGTAATGGGAAATTATCTTTCAATGTTTCTTTGTTTAGTTCACTATATTCTACACATATTCTCCATTTTCCATTTTTATTTGTTACCACAGCTAAGGGAGAAACGCATTGACTATCTGAGATAGGGTAGATGAATCCCACCTGCAAAATTTTTTGCAGTTCTTCCTTAACTATCTCTTTCATCATTGGATTAATTATTCTTTGTGGTTGTCTAACTGGTTTGATGTTATCATCAATATAGATATGGTGAATACATGTTTTCGGATGAATTCCTTACATGTATGTATAGTCCCAGGCAAAATATTTTGAATATTTCTGTAACAATGCAATTACCTATTGTTCTTGTGATGATTGTAGATTACTACCAATATTTAGATTCTTTCCATGATTGATTTCAATTGTTTTTCTTTGAGAATTGGTAATTGAGTTGACATGAAAACTGCTTTCAAATGAAATTTGGAATGATTAAATAGTACATTTTTCTTGAAAAAATTTATTCAAAATATTAATTGCAACTTCATATTGTGTTATTCGTAGATGCTCAGAAATATCAGTTTTTGAGATTAAAAGGTTTATTAAATCCTCATTTTATTCTTCTTCTTTAAAATTAAAGGCTCGATTAATGATTAAAATAGGTTGAGTTTCTTCTTGTTGGTCATCAAGCCACGATAGTAAAGAAGAAGATTGATCATGAGGATAGATTGTAATATGTTTCCTTTCATCTCCATGTGATATGATCATGCTTCCTGATCTACATCCAATGAAGGAATCTAATGTGGCTAACCATGGTCTGCTAAGAATTAAACGATAGCCTCCTATATTTATTTTTGGTGGCAAGATTAGAATGTCTACAGGGTACTCCCATGAATCTGAATAAACAATGATGTCTTCAAGTATTCCTTCTGGTACAACTTTAGATCTATCTATTAGTTCTAAAATTGTAGTAGTAGGTCGAATATTTGGGAATTTTAAATACTTCATACTTTCTTTTGTCATGATATTTATAGCAACTCATAGATCAATTATATTTTTAGGAACTGAAAATTTATTGATTGAAATGGTAACCATAGGTATCCTAGGATCAATATACTTTTCAATTGTTGTTTTTGCAAACATGAGACTATCTAATTTGCCAATGACTTCGATTGTGGGTGGATCTCTTTTATTTCTGCTAGTTTTATTAATACATAATTCCTTTATTGTTTTTATATAGATTGGAATATTTTTGATAGCTTGCAACAAAGGAATTTTGACATAAGAATTTTTTAATTCACCTAAGATATCAAATTCAGGAAGAGAAATTGAAGTTTTATGCTCTACTGACCTTTCTGGGAAAGGTGGTGTTTAAGTCGTAATAGTTTTACTTTGCTTAATTTGATTCTTTGGATTATATTTTTCAAATTGTTCCCATTCTTTTTGGATTATATTTGCTCTTCTATGATTGGTGGACAATATTTTTATATAATTTTTCTAGAGCTTAAGTGAACGTCTTGAATAGGAAGAATAGAATATGTATGAAATAATGTTGTTTCTTCAACATTATATGTTGGCCTTTCCACTTTATTACTCAGATTTTCTACTGGATGAGCTGATAATTGAGTTGGTCTAGGTGGTGGTTAGTTAGATGGAAGCTGAAGATGTTGTCGTTGAGTTAGTAAGGGTGTAGGATTTTTCTGTGGAAATGGCATTGATTGTGGTGGTTGCTGAAATTGTTGATATGGGAATGATTGTTGAGGATATGGCTGTTGATATGACTGTTTAGGATAAGATTGACATTGTTGTTGATATGGTTATTGAGGGTAAAATTTTTGAGGAGGTTTGGCTCCATAAGCATATCCTTGCCAACTTTCTGAAGGTTGGTTTTGAGGAGGCCAAGCATGCCATGTCATAGGAGAATTCCATGAAGTTTAAGAATGATATTGATAATTATGAGGAATTTTCTGATTAAATTGTTGAGGTAAATTTTGGGGCATACCTGGAAATCGTGGTTGCCAAGGTATTCTTAGTGGCAAATAGTAAATAGAGTCAATCCCTTGTACTTCTTCCATTGAATTTACTTGCAATTATTTGAGATTTGGACAATTTTCACTTGAATGATTTTTTGTAAAAAGTCCACAAGCTTGAATATTATCTAAGCGACATTCTCTTAGTGGATGTTTCTTTCTACACTTACGAAAAAATATTGATATTAACTGATCTTGTTCATCTTAATTTTTCTTAGCTTTGAATACATCAACATGTGTTCCTAAGGTACTCAAAAGATCAATTTTAAATTTTTCTAACAAACTCCCTATTTTTTCTCTTGTTACTCCTCCTGTTGTTGATTTAGAAGCTCTTGAATTTACATCTCTTTTTCCACTATTTTCTCTACCTCTTGAATAATTTTGACACAATTATGCAATTTCATCAAATGGAAAATATGAGATGTCTCCTTGACCAAATCATTATTACGTTATTAATCCGAAAGACATTTATCTAAATTATGGATCACAAAAATCTTAGATCTAACATTGATAATATCAAGGTATTCATCTTGTATATCTTAGATCTAACATTGAGAATATCAAGGTATTCATCTCATATACCTTTGAGAAAAAATGTTCGAATGGTATTGGGATTTAAAGAGTGTTGTTTGGATTTTTGTAAATTATAAAGAAATCATTCTAAATATTCTCTCATACTCTCATCTTCTTGTTGAGACATCCTGAAAATATCTTCCTTCGAATCTCTAGGCCTACAATAGGCATGATACTTCTTAAGAAAAAATTTCCTCATGTCATCCCAAGAAACAATACTCTATTCTCCAAATCCCATAAACCATTTCAATATAATTTCTTTAAGAGTAAAAGGAAAAAGACGAAGTTTATGCATATCATTTGTATAACAATCAGTACGACATAAAATATCAAACTCAAACATGAATGAATAGGGATCTTTAGAAGACATTCCATAGAAATTTGGGAAAACATAAGGTGGAATATTCTTCATTTTTACCTCCTCTCCAATAATTTCTCATGTATCTAGAATTGGGAATCCAAAGGTAGCTTCTTGATCATTGTATGTTTCTACATCATGTTGTCTCTCATTGTCATAATCTCTTTTGGCATCTTCTTCTCTTTTTCTTTCTGCTTCTATTCTCATTTCTTCCTCTCTTTTTCTTTTACATTCTCTTTGTTGCCTCTCATACTAAATCCTTTATTCTCGAGTTAATATTGGAATATTATATCCTTCTCCTTCCTCCGCCATTTCTTTCTCATTTTTTTGTAATGTCTTAATAAGACGCTGAGTTTGTGTTTCCTCAACTTTCTCTATTTGTTCGAGGATTGGTTGATTTAGTTGTTCAATAGTTTGTTTTCTTGTCTCTCTTTTTTTTCCTATGGAAGATGTTTCTATCGATGTTTGTTTTATTTTACTTCATAGGCCAAAAAATTTTATTTTTCAAAAAGAGTCAATCTTTGTCCCGGACGTTTTTTTTCTTCCAATTCTTCTAAAGTTGGTTTTCCTACAACTGGTGTAATTAGTCCTTATGGTCTTGCTCCCATGGATGGTTGAGCTTTTGGGGGGCTTTGTTTGGAAAATCTAAATTTTTCATCTCTTTCTCTAGGCATAAAGAAACACAACTAAAAAAAAACTCAAATTTGTTGTTGTTTTTGTTTTTGTTGTTTTTTTTCTTTTCTTTTTTTAAAAATATTCCTAACTGACTATATCTAAGTATGCTTCCTCGGAAACGATGCCAAAAATGTCAGGTTAGTTTACTAAGTAAACTAGCACAGGTGTTTTACATGTCAATCCAATTTTTTAGACTTAGAAGCATGTCCAAAGTATATGGATTTCAGGTAAAGTCAATTTCGAAAGGCAAGGCTCAAAGGTTGAAGGAAATTCATATTAAAAATATGTTATAAGTTTAAAGGTTAATGTAAATGCATATTACAAACATAATTTCTACCTAAAAAGTCTCTAATTGAAGATGCGGTAATCGAAGGAAGAGGCTACTAACTTAGGAGGTCCTTGGTGTCATTCCCCACAGTACTGTCCTCAATAAGAGAAACTAAAGAGAAGAAGTTTGTGATGTGTAGAAAGAAAGAGAAGAGGCTCCTAGATTAGGAGGTCCTAGTTGTCCTTCCTCATAGTTCTACTCCAGTAACATTACCATTGCATCAAATCATAAACTAGAATTCATGAAACAATTCAAGAAATTTAAAAGGATGATTTTTAGTTGTGATTTATAACTTGATAGAAAGAGAATTTAACTTAAATCCTTGGTTTTCCTTTTGTACGCAATTTAAATTTTAAACCAAAATCATCCAAAAATCATACAAAAATCATAACACATCTAAGTAACTGAATCATAAAACTGAAACAAGAAATACTGAATCAAAACTATGCTAATTTATACAAAATTTAACCAAAGTGTACTTAGCTTGGTATGGGGGCCCTCCAACCTTGCCTTGTACACCTGAAGAATTCTTCAGCTACGACTAACTTAATAAAATATCCACAGCATGAAAAACAAATATAACAATAGAAATGATTCTTCAAATTATCTCAAGAGTTTCTAATAGTCTTAATACCAAATTACACATATCACTTCTGAATGGTCCATAAACTTTGTTTAAATAGGAAAATCATAAAAAAAAAATTCTATAATGGATCTAGCAACATTATCAATCCTAATCCATCCATATAGGTCAAGCTCATCAATTCTAGTTCAAAAAATTAGGAAAAATCCCACAAAATAATAAATCTGCCCCTTTTTACTAGGGAATCACAAATGACAGGTCAAGTCTAACCAGCATTGACCGAGCCTATTTTTTGCTCATTTTGAATGAACCAATAGGTATTTCTCCATCTGCGGTTCCCAATATTTCCAAATATGTGCTCATATCTCGCCCATGTGTCTTGCACATATGACTTTAATGGAGCTATACAAGAATTTTTAATGCAATCCAAAATTACTCTTAAAACCCAACTTTTACGAAAAATTCTAGAAATTGGAAAACTTAATTTAGTTACTTGAATATTAAAAATAAGACTAAAATGAGGCATATATAGGTGAAATAATATGGAATATCGTGGTAAATAAATGGATTTAGGATAGCAAAAATGACCAAAACTGAGGGCCAACAGTGACCATTCGACAAAATGATTTTTAATAATAAAGAAATTTTTTACGTGGTTACCATCAAGACTCGAACTAGGGTCTCGACAAATCCACTACCGGTGCACCACCAAATGAGATGCATGATGAACATTTTATGCCTATTCTTTTGACCCTATAGAAAATTTGACTCTAAACTGGGGGAAGGGTGTGGGCATGTTGTATGTTAAACCACGGCAACACTTGGTCTGACATGTTAGGGTCATGTGCCAATATACACCATTCATGGAACCAATCAAACTTGGCTATCTGTCACACCTCGACCACATTATATTTAAGGTCGATTGAATTTCAACGTGTTGCCCTCTCTAACTTGGATATAACATGGTCCAATTAGATTTTCCTTCATTAAGTTTGGCTAATTCCATGCCATCCCTTGGCTAATCATCAAAGTGAAACAACACTAAAATGGTCTTGGGTGAATATTGTATATTGATATAAAATACCCCTTCGGGCTCAAATAAAATAGTGATCAGAGATCTTGTCCCCTCCAAGATTGAATCAATATTGCAACCAAATAATGTGGCCTCTTTGGGCTTCGAATAAATACTATAACTAGAGAATAGTGGCCCTTTCAAGATTGAACACGAACTGAAGCCAAAGAACATGACCCCTATAAGCTTCGAAAAAATACTTTAACTAGAGAATCATGGCCTCTTTGGCTGGGAACAAGCATTGTAACTAGAGGACATGGCCTCCCAAGTCTCGAGCAAAAATTGTAACCAAAGAACATGGCCCCTCTGGGCTCAAACTAAAACTATGATAAGAAAATATTATAACCAAAGAACGCAACCTCTACAACCTCAATCAATCAACAATGAAAAAAATCCTAGCTCAAACTCATACCATCAACCAAATACCATCAATTTGCACCAATAGACCATAGAAACATTTATATTCATCATTATATTGATTCATTACGAATTCAGTCATGTAAATATGGTTCCCGGTCACATGAATTTATTGTTTTCTATGTGGACCTAGAGGCAAGGAGGACTGAACATAGGACCCAAGGCTCAAAAAAAATTTAACCAATTTGAGCCAAGGTTCTTGGTCTTTTACCACATGTGACCGAACCATATGACTTGGTTCTAGGGGGTTCCATGGTTTTTTGCGTGATGGTGTCATCATGCCAGGTGTCATCCATATTCGACCTATTCAACCAATAGAAAAAATTATATTATTCTGCCACATGATAGTGCTAGGTGGTGCCACATCACCATGATGACATTGGCTCCTAAGATCATCTTGTCTAATCTACCTCTTCCACATGTCATACCTTGATTGACATTTCATAGCCAAATCAAATTATTCCAACCATTGTACCGTTGGAAAGGTTTAAGAAATCATGTTATTTATAGGATCATTATGGCACTATAACTGCATCAAAAAATCAAATAGATTGAAGCTCCTTTAACTTCACTTCATGATATCGTGCAAGAGACCTAGTTGTCATATGGCTTCGTAAAGGGTATTGTTGCTTCCTTAGGTGCCATGAATGATATCGTTGCTATCTCAGAAAACCATTTGTAACCAATGGAATCTTGTTGTCATCAATGACAACACTATGTGCAACAACAATATGAAAATAGAAAATTAATAGGGGAGTATTTAAGAAAAAAATATTTGTTAGGAAGGAAATTTTCTAAAATTTAGATGTAGATAAATGTATCAAATGTTAGTGTCTAGAAAGGTGAAATACATTGAGGGTCTTGAAGTGGAATACCTCAAATGGGGAAAAGCCACAAAAATATCTTATCCACCACATAATAGCAATATTGAATCAAAGGACTACATTAGTGCTTCCAAACAAAATCGAAAACCAACTCATCATTCCCATCTCCAAAGGAGGAGAAAAGAACAATGTGGGAAATTATAGAAAGATAATGATCAACGACATTCTTTCCCAAATGACTGTAGGGATAATGAAAAAAAATAAGAAATTGGGTGGATGAAAATGAGAATAAATCCAAGGACTGTGTCATTTTTAGACCAAAACATTCCACCATTGTACATTGTGGAGAAGATTTGGGAAAACAAAGATGAAGGGATATAGTGTTTTTATGTTAACTTTAGGGAAATAATTTGACACAATCTTAATGGAGAATCTATGAGAAAGGTTCACTAAGTTAGGAGTCTTAGTTGAATAGAGGCACTAGTACAATTATATTGAGCTACATATATTAGTGATACGATGCCAAATCACTCCCAATGTGAAAATTTATCAAAGGTAAAGACAATTTTCTTTTTTTGTAGAAAACAGGGAAAGTAGGGTGCATGTTTCCTATTTTATTAGGAGGGTCTTATTAGCCAATCCTGAAAAGGCAAAGAAAAAGGTAAAAATGAATTCTTAGGTTGGATTGGACCCATTGGAACCTTCCAATTTTTTTTCAATGTATGGAACCATGTATAGAGTTTGGAGTTGGTATTCCGTCTTTTAACCATGCTTTCCATCTTGAGGAAATGCATTCATTTAATATTTTTTAAAGTATCTTCCATCTTCACAACATAAAACTGGTTTCTTTTGTTTTGAATTATTCATTATTTTTCTCTATTGCAACAATAATTATTCTTTAATGAAAAATACCATAGGTTCTCATTCAGATTCTATTTAATATTCCATGTATAAGAATAATTACAAATTGTTTTTCTGTATATGCTTTTTCTTCCTTCCTTTTACTAAGTCAAATGGCTTCTCATACAAACATAATTTCATGCTATTGGTAAGAAGTATCTACTCCAATATCTATTACTTTAAACTAATTATGTATTTTTAACATGCTTATACATTGTGTCAAAGTGATTCTCTATTTCCTTTGTGCCTATTGAGGTGGTTTTGTGCTAGTTTAAAATTTCGTGCCTATAATTTCATTGAGGCGATTATGTGATTAATGTCTTCCATTTTCCTAAAGGCTATAAATTTTCTCTTTTGAATTTATATGGCTTCTTTAATTAAGGGTTTCAAATGTCAACCAATTATTGCCACATTTAGGAAAATTTAATTATCACATGATCAATGAATACAAGGCAAGGTGAAGGTTATAGAGGGCTTCTACAACTGCTATTTTTTCACAATGTTTCTTGCGCATAAAATGGTTTCTCTACCTCCACTAGTGCCTTTAATAGAGAGTGAAATAAAATTAATAATATTGGTTGGATTTTCCGTTAATGCATTTGTCTAAATTGCATCAATATCAATCTCTTTTAAATAAAAATGGACATGCACATACGCAAAGGACACTCTATTATATGTTATTAGGAATTTATTGATGAATAGATCCAAACAACACATATTCATTTATTTTGGTCAATATCACCTTATTGGAATCTTCTAACAAGGACTAGAAGAACCTTAAAAGTAGGTGCAATTTTTTTTTGTTAAATTTTAATATATTAGACAACGGTAACTGTTAGATAGCAAATAGGAAAATGTAGTAATGGTCAAACAACTTGGCCATCAAGTCATAAAAAACTCCTATATTTGTAATAAAAAAATGGTATAAATAATTTTATATAAGAATGTTTATTGGATAGGTTACTCTGCGAAGGTAACTCCATAATTGAAGGGTCGGTAAAAAAGTTGAGAGCTTTTGGGATCGATTGAGTGAAATGGCCTACGCTTCGATTTCTTTTTTCCCTGCTACCAATGTCGTCATCAAAGCTGTAGATCCAGTGATTGCCTCCCTTGGTTCAGCAGCTGCCATCACGATAGATCAAGCTCTCCTAGAAGCTGTCGATGCCTCAGTGGATCAAGAAACCCCAAAGCCTGCCACGACTGTCGTTCCCTTCGACTGCCCACATTGGATCCAAGCTCCATCTGCCTTCGTGGTCGTCGACTGTGTTGAAAGCGAAGGTATTGAGTCAACTATGGTTAATGTTACAGATCTACACGCCAAAACTGTGGGAGCACAAGCTATTGCCCTGATCTGCATAAAAAATGCGATATGGAACGAGACAAATAGTGCAACTCACAAGAATAATTAATCCTATTTAGAAAATCACGAGGATTCTACAACAGTCGATGCCCTGCAGCAGCACAACTTCTTAGATCTCTAAGATGGGGGTGATGGGGTGTCACAACCACTTGTAAACACCAAGTCTTATAGTGACGATACTCAACATTTAGCCTCATTCAAAGCCTTGTTAGGCTTGGAAAATTTGGGAATACAAAGTTCATGCATGGTATAGACTCAGATTCGATCAGGCAGGAAATGGCTTTCAGGCCTTCCTCCCCCTTCTTATCAGATTCAAATCTCGCTTCTCTCAGGCAGAACCATGCTGAATTGGGTATTGGCTATGGATCTAGTGCAGGACATCTCACATGATCTTGAACTGAGGCTGGGGATTCCCTCGACACTTCTGAGACTACTTCACGAAGGTAAACAACTAGAGGGCACTCTTCCCTTTTATTTTTACGATATTGAAAGAGATGCTTCAGTTGTTCTTACCCTATGTTTGAGAGGGGGAACATCTGGGTAGCCATTCACTGCTCCAGCTTTCTCCTACAAAGATGCGGTCCATGCGCAACTGCCTGAGAAATATTCTCAAGCAACTAAGGCTCCCAAGCCTTTTCTGGTGTATAAAATGGAGGAAACTCCCTCCATTGAAATCTCCCATCCATTGCTGGAAAAGCAATACCAGACGTTTGCAGAAACTTCCATCATTTGCAGATTCAATGGATTATGGCTGCAAACAGCATATCTATACCAATGGATCCACACTAACTAGACCAAAAACAAAAAAGTCTTCCTCCTTCATTGTGGTGTTTGCTTTCAACACAGATTATCAGAAAGCCTTAATAAGAGGCCCTTGGTTCTGGGGATCTGTGGGACTATTCCTCACCCCCTCGTTCCCAGACTTCGACCCCTCCACTGCAGTCATCACCAAGCTTCCCATCTGGGTTAGACTTGCACACCTCCCTGCGTATTTATGGCACTTCTCTATCTTCCAAGAAATTGGAAACTCTTTGGGCCACTTCTTGGAAATGGACACCATAATAGGGGAGAAAGGAATATAGACATTTGGCAGGATCTATGCGGAAATAGAAATTAGCAAAGGTCTGCCTGATCAAATCATGCTCAAATTTTGGGACTTCCACTGGACACATACCATGGAATTTTAGAACATTTACTTTCGATGTCATCACTGCCATCAGACAGGGCACCTTTATAACACATGCGCCATGTTCCTTACAAAAAAGAAGAATCCCATTCGCATATCAAAATTCAAAAGCTGGAAACCATGTGATCCACCCCCCATGGATGACATAGAGTCCTTCAGCTCGGACGAAGAAGAGATTGAAGGGGAAGGGGAGGATATTGAGCACACGAAGGACTCGTCTTCAGCCAGTCCTGAGGATCTCTCTGAACCTCGCCTTCAGACACAGAGATTCCTCCTTCAGCGTAGAACAGTCTACAAGTAGTTCCTACCCATCCGCATCACAACGGCTGGGTCAAAGTCAGTAAGAAGAAAGGGAAAAAATGTCGTATAGAAGTTTCCACCCATTCTGGGTAGACTCTTATGTCTAGCCCATGTTTCATGTTACCCTTTTTTATCCTTGTTTGCTTAGTCCATGGTTACTCTTCGGGACCGAGGTTGATAATTATATCATTTTCAACGCCCTGATATTCTTCTTCTCATGATTGTAATCTCATATTGTACTCTACGCTTTCTTAATAGAATTAGTATTATTTAGAAAAAATAAAAATAAATGTTTATTGGATATCATGCCGAAACCTTAGGTTGCAAAAAGAGGACACTAAGTTATTTGTTATCAAGGATTAATTGATGAATAATGCCTAATAGCACATATTCATTTATTTTGGTTAGGATAACTTTTTCCAAATCTTCTAATAGGTACTATAATCGTCAAAGTAGGTGTAAATTTTTTCTACTCAAATTGAATATACTTAGAAACGTGTTTTTTTTTTCTCCTATTCAATCCATGTCCCCTCTATTTACTTACTTGCCTCCTATCCTAGGTACTATTACATGATGTGTTACTTTTTGAATTAAATTTGTTAGTCAATCCGGTAATGAGTAAGAACCACCAAAGGAGTAAGGCCCAAATGGACCATGCTTTCTTAGTTTTCCATTTTCGCAACAACCTAATTTGTTGTGTGAAACGATGTGTGCTACTAAATGAAGAGAATGGTAAAATGCATAGCAATATCAATGAACCGATGCATTTAAAAGAATCTGACATATACCTATAACAACATGCTAACAAAAGGTTGACGGTCTCATTCCACATGTAGATATATAAATTGTATTAGCACTTCCCTGTGACACAACCCTTGGAAATTCATTATATGTGATAGCACATTCACTAATTAACTTTTAACTAATGAATCTTATTGAAATTAATCGTTGTTTGTGTGGATTTTCTTTGTGTTCATGAAACTTTATTACAATATGAGTGATAACACTTTTACAACCATATATATAATACATAATTTATACCAACACTAGGTTTGAGTAAAACCTCGATGAAATAAATAAAGATAGAATTACACCATGCACCCATAAGGGGTTTCAACATTCCTATGAGTACCAACATGCTTAGGCCCTAACCACTAAATCTCAACTAGGAAAATGCAGCCGTGATCAATAAACTTGGTTATCTGATGGAGGAGCATTAGGCTCAGGAAATTTCTTTGTATTTTATTAGACATAGGGGTCTTGTATTTTCCAAAAGAGTGGGTTTCTTATGTAATTTTTTGAGTGATTTTAATGAGAATTAATTAAATATTGTGAGGAATTTTGTAAATGTTCTCGAACGATTGGAGAACATGAGAGAATTACGATAGTTTAGATTCCATAGGGAATGAGAGATTTAAGAATTAATTGTAAATCTTAAGTTAGAATCAGTTTCATGATTTTATGGGATTAAAGAGGATCCTTAGGGATAAAGTATAGATCTTAGGACTTTGAGGATTTTGAGGAATTTTTTGAGATAATGGAGGATCTAAACCTAAATTGGTTCATAATATTTTGTGTAAATTGTAAATCCTCAAAGAAAAATGAAGACAATATAGGAGGAGTAGTAGGAAGAAGAGGATTGAGTAGGTTATAGACAAATAAGGATTTGTTGTAAGCCTACGGGAAAATTTGATAGAAAGGCCATTGATCAGAATATCAGGCGAGAGAAGTAATTTTTGTAATTGTTTGGTTATTTATAGACAGAGAAAACTCAATTCTAAAATGAGTGATTATGTCTGCATTGATTGTATGATTGATTGAATTATATATTGTGTGTGAGAAATGCTCAGAGTTTATGAACAGGTATATGATAAAACTTTGCAATAAGGGTTTGAAATGGTGGTTCTACATACCATTGAAAAGTTTGATG
This sequence comes from Pinus albicaulis, assembly GCA_034641835.2. Classification (NCBI taxonomy): domain Eukaryota; kingdom Viridiplantae; phylum Streptophyta; class Pinopsida; order Pinales; family Pinaceae; genus Pinus; species Pinus albicaulis. Next base: position 1,410,889,483 of record CM076575.1, read on the forward strand.
GAAACATCGAGTTAGGGTTATAATTATGAATTGATTCAAAGTGCATAAAAGGATTGTATGCATATCTGAGAAGACATATGAGTTGAGGTGTATCGATCACTGAAAGAATTGATGACACAGAAGAGGAATTGAATTTCCAATTCAGTATTTGGATACATTAGACCATATATATTCGAAGTACATCCGATTGAACAATGAATTCGGATCAGGACTGGAACAAAGAGGAACAGAGAAGTGGTTTTGAAAACCACCAAAGGATTTTTTGCACAGTTTTTAAAAGGTAAGTGGTGAACCTGAATTAACCTGTTGAAAGAAGAAACTTTAATTCATGGCACAGTGGACTAGAAAAAGTGGAATCGCAAACTAGATGAACTGCATTTGTGTGGAGTTATAACAAAACCAGAAGTTTGGAAAGAGTAAGCGAGAGGAACTTTGGTCAGCAGAGTGTGGAATCATGAATCAATAGAAGACAGAAGCATGAATGGGGTTTCAAAAACCAACCATTGGTTTTCGTGCAGCTTTAGAGTGGTAAATAGTAATTCCTTGAGAAAACGTGATACCTCTCAACTTGGGACACGTAGCATTGACGGTAATTCAATACTGCCCATTTCGTGTGAAATAACATCATTAAAGATCGAGTTGAGTTTTTATGCGATAACCATTGGATTGTTGAGTTGGAGTGCGATGAAGCGTCAGCCGTTGAATGTATGAGCGATAAAGATTGACAGTGTAGAGGTATGTTGAAATAAAGTGTGGGCCATATATGATTTGACATACAAGTAAGCCTCGACATATGTGCATCGGCAGAAATGGTAAGTTATAAAGTGTTTTGTTAGCTTTATAACATAAAGTTTGGGTTTAATGAAATTCCGCAAGGACATGCGAAGTATTGTGGCATGGTCCATAAAGGTTGTGATGTAATATGGCTAGAAATAAAGCAGAGATATGAATTTTAACCTAAAGTTCGAACTATGATAAAAATTTGGGTTTTAATTTATAAAGTCTGAGTTTATAGATATAATGCCGAGGAATTATTTTAACCAAATATTTATGGTAAGGTTATTGAAAGGACTTCCACTTGGCTCAAGGAATAAAAGGGTATTAAACCTTGATTTAAAAAGTGAGGAGATCTTCTTTTCAAGATTAAATAAGAAGCTTCCGCATATGGAGAAGCCTTAGTTTTGAGGTTGATAAGATTTTTTTACAAGAGATTTGTATTAGGAGTGCAATTGTGGGTTTTTGCTGCCATGGTAGCATCATTTTTGGTATCAGAGCAGGAAACAACTCTTTGAAGGTTCAAGTTTGTTTTAATTAAATTTGAATTATAATGAATGCATGTGTGATGGAGAAAATAAAAGGGATCAGATTTTGAAACTAATAGATTGCAACACATAGAGATACAGTGCAGATGAGGGGTGAAAAAAGATCACACAGAGATCTTGAAGGTGATTTGATACATCCTATATTAGCTCTGGGTTGAAGATTATGTTTGTAGAATTTAGGTTGCAGGCAGTTGAAGAAAATATCAGCAAAAGAAGATCACAGATTTAAGAGTAGTGATAAAGGAAACTGGTAAGAATTTTTGAGTAAAGTGTGGAACATAACCTTGAAGAATTCCAATAGAGGTTGGATAAAAATGACAATTATGTTCTTAAAAGGTGCATATGAGTTGAAGCCTAGAAGGAGAAAAGAGGAATGCTCAAGAGGTTCCAGAAGATAGAGAACCAGTGCTTGCCAAAAGACCAAATCGAGAGAAAAGGATTGATCAGGTAAGTTGTAACAAGGGGGACTTGATATTGCACTAGTACATTTGGGGGAGATTCCGACACTTGGTTCCGACACTTTTGACCAAATGTCGGAAATTTCCCCAAATTTTTTCAATCCCGCCTAAAACTGTCGCTATACCAACGTTTAGAGAAAAATGTTGCAATACCGACACTTAGACAAAGTGTCGCAATTGCGACGTTTGGAGGAAGAAGTCGCAATTGCGACACTATGCCCCAAAGCATCACTATTGCGATGGTTGCCTCCAAATGTCGCAATTGCAACACAATGTCTAAGTGTCACAATTGCGACCTTTGGAGGCAGCCATCGCAATAGCGACACTTTGGGGTATTTTTGGAGGCAACCGTCGCAATAGCGATGCTTTGGGGCTTGGAGGAAGACATCGCAATTGTGACACTATGGCCCAAAGCGTTGCTATTGTGACGGCTGCCTCCAAACGTTGCAATTGCGACACAATGTCTAAGTGTCACAATTGCAACATTTGGAGGCAGTCATCGCAATAGTGACACTTTGGGGCATAGTGTCACTATTGTGACATCTTCCTCCAAACGTGGTAAAAGACCGAAAAAATGGTCAGCTTATAGAGCAACGCGAGGAGTAGTTCATCAAGGCACCTTTGTTATTGCGCATAATTTGGAGAGAAAATAGTAATAATGAGAGAGGCTCCTTTAATTGTGTCTTTGATTTGTGAAGGTATGGATTGTCTAGCCTGCAATTCTATGCTGTGGAGAAAGACTCGCAATCCTCTGGAAACAAGACTGTTGTGAAGATGTCTGGCAAAGAAATAGACATCGGGTTCACGATTGTTGATGAACACAACGTTGTCCAGCGAAGAAGGCACCAAGGAGGGTATTCTCAGTGAATGAGGGATTTTGTGTGCATTCTACATAAGAAATTGAGAAATATTGAATAAGGCCCTGTTAAAAGAGCAAGTATAACCACGCTCTGTCTATTAAAGGATGGCGAAATTTTCCTAAAGCTTACTCCCTGCCTGTTTGAAGTAACAAACGTTGGTTTGTTAAGTGGGTGATCGATGGCATAGCTTGATCTCTATGGACAAGGAAGAAACCAGAGTTAATTGGCATTGAAACTTTAAAGTGGAACCTCGAAGCGAATATGAAACGGAACTGTGATGCATAAACAGTAAAGGTGGTATTCGGGAATGGGTTATGGTTTTCACACAGGTCCACTAGTGGTAAGATATATTGAAATAAAAAACGTGATACCACAAAGCAAATGCCACGTGTCCATAAGCGGATTTTCAAAACCACGAGTTTCAGATTATTTCTGAGCATTAATGCTAAGTGAGAAAAAAAATGCGAAATTTCTCAGTGATTGTTCGATTAACGCTTGGGGAGCGACGCCATATGGATCGTTGGATATGCTCAACGTTTAAGCAAGGTGCATTTATATGAACATGGGCCTGAGCATCCTTTTATATGCCATGATTTTAATTCAAATCGAAAACATAAAGGTGGTAGGCATATATCAATGCGTCTGCGGAGTTAGTACCCATATGAAATATATGTGGGGCCGAGTAATATTATATAGGGTTCGTGGTTAATCACAATCGAGGCTTATGAAGTTGAATGGTATGATTAAATTTCAAGAAATGGTATATGCGTTAGGCCAATATATATATATATATATGGTTATGAGCCCATACATATATAGTAAATCTACATATATCATTTAACCCAACATTCACCTTGTACTTACGGTTCACCAAGCTTTCGCCTTCAACTATATATATATATATATATATATATATATTTCATAGTTGAAGGCGAAATCTTGTTGACCGTAAGTACAAGGTGAATGTCGGGTTAAATGATATATGTAGATTTACTATATATGTATGGGCTCATGACCATATAGTGAAGGTAAAGCACTCCTGCACAAGCAGTATACCTTGGGTGCATGGTTTTATAACTATTTGTGTAAAAGGGAAATGAAATTGACTATGGTTGAGCCCATAGGTTGAGCCTTTGACAAGAAGCTCCCAATAATACTCAGCACTATTTCGATAAAATAAATAAATAAATAGAAATAAAATACAAATAAAGATAAAATTAAAAATACAAATAAAATAATTTTTTTAATTAAAACATAAAAATAAAATAAATAAATAAATAGAAATAAAATAAAATAAAGATTAAAATAAATAAATAAATAAAATAAAATAAAATAAAAATTAAATTAATAATTATTATTTTTATTAAAAATAAAATCCAATATTCCATATCGCCACAGAGGAACAAAATATTCAGCTCCTTCAGTTGTTACACATTTTACCCCTCATATAGCACAAAATGATTCACATCTCCTCCTTCTGGCGTTCCCTTGCACCCCCGGTGCAATTGTTTGTTTATAATATTATATGATACATGTGAGATAAAGGTTTATTATTTATCATATATAAATAAATTTTATCAATATTGTACATTTACACTTTTATGAGGTGATGTTATAAGTAAATTCATAAATATCTCTTTTTAATCCTCATTTTACTCCATGAATATGTTTGGAAATGAAATTTGAATAGATTAATTTTCTCCTAACCTATGTATCATCAATATTGTACATTTACATTCTTAATTATGAGGTGATGTTATAGGTAAATCCATGAATATCTCCTTTCAATCTTCATTTTACTCCATGAATATGTTTGGAAATGAAATTTCAATAGATTAATTTTCTTGCTATTATATGTTTTACGAAGATATGGTAAGGAATTCTCTCTTGTTCTTCTTAGAAATAATTATATATAATTTTATTTTTTTTCAAAATAGATTAAAAAAATTATATGAGAAAAAATATTAATTCATCAATATGTGTGTGTGTGTGTTGTGAAGAATAATTTCATAGTTCAACTTAATGGTTCATTATATAATCATGTGATCATCACCAATGATATATCTTAAAAAGAAACTGAAAAGCCATGTGTACAAAATCGATGTATACTCTAGAGAGTGGTTCTCATATCACTATGTAAATTGTTGCTTTATACTTCAAAAAAATTATAAGATAAAATGTAATACACATCATATATGCACCATAACAATTGGTGCAGGTAAAACCCACCTGCCACACCTTTGTATTCAATCCAATTTTCTCTGTCAACTCTTCTAGCTGTGGGAGTTTCCTCCAAGGATCATAATACCCCCAAGGCCTATGCCATGCCTTCTCGCATGCGGAACTTCTTCACTTGATGGTTCTAAACCATACTATAAGTCCCCACGTTCTATGGTCTAATCCTCATCATACCTATCAACATTCAACCGCTCTTTACACACCCCGAATATAATGACTAGCCTACTCTCATTAATATATACCCCAATAAATACAAGCCACTTAGGAATTAAACCCCAAAACCTTGGGCTCACTCATTTTACATATTTGAATTGATATTCGAATGTATCAACTACTCGACCCTCTCGTATTTCAACCGTGATGTTTAATGTATGTCAACCTTGTCAATTTGAACTCTATCACTTGGTTTCAACCAAACACACGACCATTCACATAATTATACAGTCCTCCTTATTATAATCTCCGCCAATCGTAAAATATCGTAACAAATCTTGACTTTGGTCTGTAACTCAATGGTCATACATAAACCATTCTTGGCTCCACAATAATTTACCTCTCAATCTGACGGTCGATGGAGCATCGCGCCGGTTTGGAGGATCCAACGAACACAATGAAATCTCGCATAACGAATACACCCAAGGGTTAGTCTGCGATGAGAATGATTTTATAATTTCGTCCTCAGCCACATGTCTCACGGAGACATATATCGCTTCCTTTTCACCAATTCTGCTTAGCACCTCCAAACTTGCGCGATATCGCCAATTTTCCAAATGGTGGTTTTACTGTGCACTTCGGTCACAGTTCGCCTCTTATCTTTGAGGTTTCGTTGAGCTTTATTTTATTGTACTCCGCCTCCACTCCTTTGACTCACATCTTCTTGTACTAGTTTTTTTTTCTTCAATTAAGGACTCGCACTCCAGGTTCCTTCACATGCCGGTTCTATGTACGTGGTCGCACCAATCGAACCTTGAATCGAAGGCTTAAGCACAATTCTCTATTACACTGTGGGGAGATCCATAATTTGGACCTATGGACCCTCTCTACTATGGCATTTCCCACTGTATTACATGAGTCTCGACCACAACATTGCCATACCAATGTCCAATGCCACATCGTCCACTGTCATGGCGCTTAACATGAGCTATCACATAACTTTATTAATCCAAAAATTCTTACACCGAGTTAAACTAATATCCAATGGGTTCAGGAAAGGCTGGAACCTCTTGCACAGAGGCTAGTAATTCAGAAAAGGACTCGGTTCCTCTTTCAACATACAGGACCCCATTAAACCACAATTATCAAGTATGTATTCCAAACTACTATACAGTTGATTATCGTGACACAGAAACCATTCACACCATAATTAACTCAAAAAATGCACAATACCATTGAAATAATTCTACATTTATGCAGTGAAGTACTTATAACTTTCGCTCGACCAAATCTTCGAATTACTTGGCCCTTCTCCTCTACTCTGTCTCTACGATAGTCCTACGCAGCCTATGTGGTTCTCTATGCAGGTTTGCCTTATTATGCCTATAAGGCTTATTCTTATACAAACCCTGAATTGACTCAACTCCTCTAACGTTCAAAACTCTGAGACTAACCCTCTGACAGACAGAGACGGACTCCTAAAATTATCTTAACTTCTGAAACCGAATATCTCTTCAGGTGCCCATTAATCATTCGGGCAGTTACATTTTCTTCTCTAATTAACTAAAAATAACTCAAATATGAATAAATACATGGGGAAATAAAACATGAGACTCCCCTTTACATTCATTTATGGACAAAGGTTGTTTTGAGCCTAATGCCCCTGAATCAACAATTTCCATACAACTAATTTGTGTTAGGATACATGTGGCATTCTAGGGGTAAATTCCATATGATGTGTATATAAATCTATTAGGTGTTGGTAAGTTGTGAGTATCTAAGAAATGATAAGGAATATCCATACATCATGATCCTATAATGTGATTATAAATTGTGTCTATAATTTCCATAAAATGTATAAATTATTTGTTTAAAAAAAATCAACACAATCAACCCTAAACAATGCTCATGATGTGGAATGTCATTGGCGAAACCAAAATTATGGTCACATGTCCCATTTTATGTGGTAATGGTGATCATATATATGTTGTAGCGACTCTTGATGAGTAATTAAATAAATCTCAGTGTGACTCATTGTGCCATATTTTTAAAGCGCGATTTGTTTTCCCTAGTTTTTACTAATTTGTTAACATATTTTATTCATTTGGAAAGCTAATTAATGATGCTTTAAGTAATTAGGACCTGTGTAAGAGATCAAATTCACATCTTCCTATTGAAGCACATCTGGAACCAAAAAACACTATATGAACCGCATGCATGCTACTTGAAAAATTGAAATATAAACTATAATACACATCTTATATACGCCACATAACAATTGTCATACAACTTATTTACTTCTATATACATATGAAATACTTCAGGTAAATGCCATATTATGTGTAAACCAATATAGTAGGTGTTGGTAAGTTATGAGGATCTAAGAAATGATAGGGTATCCACACATTAGTGCCTTGGTGAATTTTTTGCATAATTTTCTATTTGTTGTAATTTTGTCGCCTGGATTTGTTATAGATTTCAAATAATACAATTATCTACCAATTTTTCTTTATAAAGAAGAAGTATAATAAGTAGTCACCTAAAAGTGAGCCATGTGAAAATATTGGTAACATGAGTAACACAGTAGGCGTAAATGAAAAGTGAATAACCTCCACTCCTTTGACGGGTGATAGGCGGAGTTGGAATTTGGTTTTCTCTTTGCCGCGATCACACAATTTTTTGACGTTTTGAATGCATTATTTTAAATCAATCGATATTTTCGTTGAAATTTTCACTTCATTAATGGGTTCCGTAATAAATTAACCCTTCACCAATAAAAGTTTGATTAAAAAAATTGAACGCTCTTCCATTTTCTTTGGATTTTGGAGTGTCATATATCTGTGTCATGGAATTTTAATACCTAAAGTTTCAAGAGAAATAAATGATTCTTGTCAAACTAATATTTCCTCAATATATGCTATGATATACTAAAAATTACTTCAAAAGTAAAGTAACTTTCCAATATAAAGAAAAAAACATGAACGAGCTTTCCCTAAATTGCAATAAATTTATGTTTATTATTAACATTGCATAATCTGTCTTATAAAAATTGCATAATCGGACTAAGAATAGATCCTCAGTGCATTTTTTATTGTTGTTATGATTAAAATAATGAGCCAAAGAACGCTAAGGCACTCAGAGAAATCAATCTATGTATTATTTCTCACAAAATCATGTTGATTAGGGGAGATTAAGCACTAGATTTTTTTTTTCCTCAATCTCTCTATTAATTATGTCTATGTAATTATAAGAATAACAAGCCAAAGAAATCTCAGGCTTCCAGAGAAATTACTCTTTGTGTGCAGAAATTAATGATTATTGTTGACTAAATGTTATGCCATTTGAAATTGCTAAGCGAAATTAATCAGACCATGATGTACCATTTGCCAGTATCTATTTTCTCATGTATGAAAGTTGGTGCACCATTGAAAGTTTAATAACTATAATAACTATATATATATATATATATATATATATATTTTAATTTAATAATTAATAATAATTAAATTAAAATTATTAAAAGACAAAATAAAAGCCTAATAATCACGAACTATTATGATAATTTAAAAATATAGAACTCGGGCTGAACATAGTTACAAAGATACCAAGAAAAAGAAGAGTGCATGTGCATGATAACCTCTTTCTTGACAAACTATGAATGCCATTCTCAATGAAGACTCAAGACTCAACTGGATTGGCTTGTGTATCAAAACAGTAGGAATGATTCAAAGTTCAATGAATGAATAACTTCATCGAGAAAATTTATAGGGAAAGTTAACTTGACTATCAATCTACTAAACCTCACTTCCATGATTAAAAAAACACCCCCACCTTCTTAGTGGTCCCATCATGGTCCACCTATTGAAAAAAAACCAACAAATATTATTTTTTTTATATTTTTGCATGGCCGTTGGACAATGATTTACTATGGTTTTCCTACTAAATTCCAATGGATGATTATTCAAAAATATTGAGAATTAGTTTAGTCTCAAGGCATATCCAAGAGTCTTACTGGATAATTATAGATTACCTCTCCATTGGATGATTGTACATTTTTCATCTAATTTTCACGTTGAGTTTCGGTTGATGCTAGATCTTTTGCCTTCTATTTATTTGAAGTGAAGCTAAGAGTTAACTTTGATCTTACATTAATAACTATATATACTTGCATGAATATTCATGTTCTTATACTTCCCCACTGTGGTCAATTTTGATGTATGGCCTTAGCCCATTGATCTTACAATTAACTCACTATTCATCATCAATTTTCTTTCCGATTTGGCCAATAAAATAAGGAAAAGCAGAAAAAGAAGTCTTGATTTTTTCTTTCCGGTGCTCATATTTTTCAAATATTCTTAAAAACCAATTAATATATAAATTGTCATCATTCATGCCTAAAATCAGTTTGAATTTTTTTAATGAATCTGCTTACAATTAATAGATTACATTGCTCACAAAATAGGAGATAATTTAGAACTATGATTTCACAATAATAAATTACCCTAGCAGTTCAAACTTCAAACATACCTTATGAAATTAAAATATGGCACGTTAATGAGCCAATCTAGTTTCCTCGGAGCCAATCTTGAGATCGGCCTAAGTCTAAATGCCTTGAGAGTGCGAGTGTAAGAAACTAGACGCCTAAAGCTTTTATTTTGTGCTTGTGTAATTCACTGTTTGACCATCAAGCCAAGCCACCAGCTATATTAACACTACATGTTGGGGAAGATTGGCATTCTAATTTTTTAGTGCTATAGCCGTACTTTTTCACTGCTTCACTAATCACAACCTTGGAAGTTTGCAGGGCAATAGGCTTTATTATTTCTTTGGTGTTTTATGTAAAAGAAAGGATTTGTGAACTTTCTGAAATAGGAAGGGGAAAACTAAATTGATTCTAATTTTAAAATATCAATAATGATAAGTGGTAATTCATTTATTAAATTTTTAATTTTGAGTGAGCCAAAAAAGTAACTTTCCTTACTTTTTGAGTACAACCTTACAATTGTGAAGAGGACTAGTGTTGCAAAATTATTGGTAAGTGGAAATTAAAGGGTGTAAGAACGTTTTTGAAAAAATTTCAAATGTCAAAATTAAGTCTTCTATCCTTCCTAGCACGTCACGGACAACGGGAATCCACAAATTCTAGTCGTGAAATACGTGCAAAATGCCTTATGATGGGAAAAATGGAGGACTGGTCCTATGCTGCTACATGAGTTAGGATTTCATGTGGCAGAAGGGAACCTTGTATAGTTTTTCAAGGATAGGAAAGGAGAATATTGTTAGCTAATCATCACATGAAACTTCATCACCATTTGAAAATTGTGTCCTAATTTGAAACAATAAGACTACCCAACTATTTCATTATTTAATTTAGATTGTGTAATACAAAAAAATATCCTAGATAAATTAAATAATGTAAGAACTTTGCAAAAATTTAGTGGGGAGAACCTTCAATTACATTTATTTTGAAGATCCACTTGCATTTTAAGCCATTTTAATTAGTCTTTCATGGCTATTCTAGTAAAAAATTCAACCTCTTGTAGAAATTTGTTTGTCGCTTGTATTAGAAATGAAAAAATCAAATGTATATAAAAATGATTTGAAATGCAAAGATCAAATGTGCGCTACATAAAAATGATTTTATTGAAAACTACATTAACGTCCGATATCACGCACGCATTCTCCCTCAGCTCTTGCAAACAGCATTAGCCTCGGCTCTTGCGGAGAATAGGAATTTGCCTCGGCTCTTGCGAATAGCATTCGCCCTCGGCTCTTGCGAACAACATTCACCCTCGGCATTCACCCTCGGCTCTAATTTCTTGACAACGTTAGCCTCTTGCTCTTACAGAACAGCATTCACCCTCAGCATTCGCCCTCAGCTCTTGCAGAACAGCATTTTCCCTCAGCTCTTGCAAAATGGTAAGTTCTTACTGCAGGCCCTTCCTCCTATAGTAGGGTTGATTCTATTTGGGTTTTTTTGGTCAATTCCATTGGATTGTGTTAGGATATAGGGTTCTCTCTAGATGTCTTCCAATGTTCTTTCAGATGAGTTTCAAAGAGGATGTGTAAGATGTGTTTGTGCTTGCATGAATTTGACTCCACCAGTTTCATGAAGTTTAAGCTATGGATTTTAGTTCGACAAACTCATCCATCTCAACACCCAGTAACGAATTGCCCTTGATCTGATCTATATTGAAGGTGAAATGCAAAGTGGTAGAGAATGGGAGATCAAAAGTCATCAACTTTATCACAAGGGTAGTACTCCAGATCGAAAGTGATGAGTTTTAGTTCTCCAGATTTGGGGATTTTCTGATAACATACCAAAGGTCACATCCATACAACCATATCAAGGTCAATGTTGAGATCATTCTCATATAGATATAGGTCACTGATATATGGGGTTAATATCATCATCACTATCCATGGAAACCGAATGGTTACAAAATCTATGATTGTGGTTGGCTCATTTATAATTACTACCCATTTACAGTAGAGCACAGAAACACTAAATATGGCCCGAGTAGAGCCTTTACAACAGGCAATGGAATTGCAGCTGCTTCATCAATAACCAATAGCTCCACTTGAGAAAAATTTTCATAATCTTGGGGCTGGATATACTGCAGAGCAAACAATTGTAGTTATCATTCATGCTCCAATATATTAATATAATTTTTACATTGAACTGAAGAAAGGGAAACAAGCAAATGCTAGCCATCATACAATTCTTTGACATAAGAGTTTTGAGTGACATACTTGAAAAAAGAACTCATCCACTGATATTTATAATCATTTGAGTTATTCAAGTTAAACACAATGTCAAGAATCAAGATTCAATACCCTCTATTATCTTCATCACCCAATACAAGATTTAAATTTTTTCCAAAGAAACGCTTATTAAATTGGCAGCCATTATTTCTCCCTGCTTTAAAAACCCTACATTTAAATGAAAACAAGCATTGCATTTCAACTACAAAAATCTATTAGTGTTCAAGTGTGCATGTGTGCATCACTTGTGTAGGGTATTCCTTTTCCACTTTCACATTATCCAAGAATGTGTGCAGTATAGTTCATATTTTTGTGATTTAGATTATCTTGAAAAAGGAAAGGTAAATTATTTCCCATGGAAAAAGAAGGTTTTCCCTTTTTACTACTAGAAATGGTACAACAAAGTTCCATTTCTACCCGAAACTCCTATGAAAAAGGAACCAAATAAAGGCCATGTCCTCAATGGACATCATTTGGCTTTGAAAATGGCCATTGCACCGTGTTGTTCTTATATTACATCACGATAGTTTCTTAGGTCATTTCTTGTTTCTTGATATGAAAAACAACCAAAGAAATCGTGAAGATCCTTTCAAGAAATAAATGACCATTTCTCAATCATATCTCAACTATTTTTTATTTTATTCAGTGGTTGCTTACTTTGAGAGAAATTTGACTCTTTTATAAGGAATATAACATAAAAACACAAAATGGGAAGGAATTGATGAGGTAGATGACCTTTAGTTGTTGTCAATTAAGAATTGATAATACACGATGCATGTTCTGTACTACAAACTAGATTCCTTCCTAGAGTTAGGACAGAGTATTGAATCAAAGTTGTAGTTTCTAACTTCTTGTATTGGTTCATCAATCTTGAAATTCAGACATTGCTTTTCTTCATTGCTTCATGTTTTAATAATTTGCATTATATCGTACAATAGGAAATTAGGAATTATGATTATTATTACTTTATGGATCTGTTAAGTTACTTTTAATTTTGCATGGTTTAGTGTGAAATTATTCTTGTGTGCCCCTAGGCCCAGGTGAAGGAATGCCAAGGACTGAGAACTCTAGTTTTTAAATGGTATTGTTTCTTATACCCAAAAACCCCTCAACATCACTTCTTATTAGTTCTTAACAATAGTGTTGTAAACACTTTGAGAATTGATATAGCAAAATCTCGCACTTCTCAAGATAAAGTCCTAAAGCTAAAGTGTGATACCATGTGTAATTCAATAGCCCCATTGTCACCTCACCAACCTCTTTTCACTTCGAGCTAGCTCTCCTCCAACTCAAGGGGGGTTCTCCCTAGTATATGTTAGGGATCTAATGGCCCAACCAAACCAAGTCAAGAGCCCCCTAACTCTCTATGTTTACTACTATCAATCAAAATATTGAACAATAGGGTCAGACATGCATCCTGAAGATAAAATTGCTAGGGTATTTTTGGGTAATTTAAAAGGGAAAGTCCCCAAACACATATAATCAAGGAATTATAACATGATTTCAAACATTAAATATCAACAAAATCATTTAAAGGATATTGAAAGGAAAAAGGTGATGGAAGATAGAAAGTGCCTTACTTAAATGCTCTAAGGATTTTTCAATAGTTGCTCCAAAGCTTCACTTCAAGGCCCTTCAAGATCGTCTCCAACAATGCTATACCATCAGCTTCAACAATGTTGCTCCAAAAATGTCCTCAAGGTCTTCACAACAACTTTAATAGAAGTTGCTCCAACAATATATTCAATAAGGTCTTCATTGTCAACTCGTCTCTTGTTTGGGTGCCTTAATGTGCAATGACATGTTTCCAAGATTGAATTCAATGCAAGGCATATTTGAAACTCTAACTCTGTCTTCCGGTGTCTTATTAGAAATTATTTCAGTTTTCATTTTGTGTTTTCAAGTTAGATATTGTTTTCAAGTTTTTACATTTATGATTTTATTGCAATGTGGCAGACTGATCAGAGCAGTGCAGGAACAACCCCGAGACAGGATGATCGCGGAAAGAGGCCAGCGGAAGAACATGTAAAGTGCCAACATTGCTCTATCTTCAGGTATTTTAGTTATTTACATAATTGAAATAATATTAATTTTGTTCAAATATGCAGACACCTAGCCATGGTATGCCTGATGATTCCCTCTATGAGGAAGATCTTTCTTCATCCCTATCTCTAGTGCTCTTGTTGTGAAAAAAGGCACGAAATGCAACCTTGGAATTTGATACTTTGATAGACGTGCCTCAAACACCTGAAATAGAAGAGAGGATAAAACAACTTATGACCTAGCTAGAAACATATCAGGTAATAATAAAAAGTCAAAAGGATTTTTTTTTGTTCTGCATGAGATGAATTATGATAGTTTGATTTTTAATTTTTACATTGACTAAACTAACAAAAATTTCTTTTGTATGTAGCATTTTCTGACACTTGCTGAAACCAGTGTTGGTGGTAGTGGGACATAAGGGAAAGAGATTTCCTAGCAACCCTCTCATACACCTTCTACTCCTTTAGTTGCCAACCAAGAAACACACCCTGCCCAAGCAGACACCCAGGCAATTGCTGAACGTGTTGGCAGTGATGAGGCTGATATGGCCAACTACATTATTGTGTTTCCTGTAGCTACACGTGTCAGCTCCACAGGGACAATTAATGGCACGTTGTTGGTGAACTATGAAGGTGTCCCTATAAATCACATACAACTCCCAGGTAAATTTTAATATTTTAACTATTTCATGTACTCTATCTAAAACATATTTATCATGATTTTTATTTTTAAATTAATGATAATATCTTTTTTTCTGTGTAGGAAACAATGAGTTCTACAGGTTTTTGGAGAGCCATGTGGTAGTAATTTTTGGCCCAACCATATGCACAAGGTGGAATTCCCAGAATTCCAACTTGAAAAAAGAACTTCTATATTATATAGAAGCCCTTTTTGGGGTTGGCACATTTGACAGAACATCGATGGCTCGGGTAGCCGGCAAATATTTGAAATATACCAGGGAAACCTATAGGACACAATTGCAATTTAAACCTAGATATGAGCATCCTCTCATAGTTCTAGAGAGTGAGTGGAGAGCACTCATCCATGACGGAAAAAAGAAAAGGGCAAAGAAAGAAGGAAAAATGCCAACTGGACCCGCAAGGTAAATTACAACTTTAATTTTCTCTATGTCTAAAATAAAAGTGTTCTACGTCATATCTGACTTTAATATTTTGATGATAGGTTGCCTGACACCTCGAAGGCAACCAAATCTAGGATTGAAAAAAAGGGCCATCACAAGCTAGGCCAGGGCGGCTACTTGAAATTAGCCGCAAGAATTGTAATTAAGTAGCTAAACATCTTATAATTAATTGTATCGCCTTCCAACGTTTTTGTAATCCTATCAAATATAATTAAAAATACACAATCATATGTAATGTAGGGTGATGAATTTGGAAGAGAAGCTATAGAGGAAGATAAAAATATCGCTTTCCATTTCGGCTATCAAGCCGTAGTTAAACGTCGCAGAAGCTTGGGGCAAGTCCCAAGATCCAGAATGCCTGATAAGGTAAAACATTAACCTTTCAATATGTTTGTTTTCGTCCATAAATTGAATGTCTAATAAATTTTTTTAAATCAGGGGAGCAAGACTACTGACGAGGCAAATAACCCAGTTTTAGAGCCAGATGTAGATGTTCCTCTCGTGCAACCTGATCACTGTAGTGGGGACCAGGCCGACAATGCTACTATTAGTGAGGGCCGTGACAGTAATTAATTTCCACTTATAATTTTTTTTAATTATACCTTGATGGTTGTCCTTATAACGTTTTTTGTTTAAATGACAGAGAATGTTTGCCTTGAGGATCTTACCACCAGAGAGGAAGATAGGGCAACAGTCCCAACGATGACAACTAGTGCACCAGGTAAATAATCTCATTACAATTTTTTTGATTAATATTACCGAACTAATTCAATGATATTTAAAAACTGAAAATTAAAATTCAATATTATCTATTTTTGTAGGCGATGCCCCGTCACTGGATGAGACTAGACATCATGACTACGCAACTAGGTCAGTAGTGCGGGTTGAAAGGCATGAAACAGGAGCAGAGCACGATGATATTGATGATGTAATTAGGAGCTTTAGAAATAGGAAGAAGAAAAAGAAAATTTGATAATGTAAAATATTGTATTATTATAAGACAAACGTTACCATACTTGGAACGTTTTTTGCGTTATATAAAAAAACTCATTTATCATACTATTTTTATGTCAAACATTAATTTCAATGTTTCCTTGCGTACTTTTTGTTGAATTGTTTTTTTATTAGTTATTGAATATTTTTTTTTATGCTCATGAAAGTAAAAAATGAAATATAGATTGGGTATTGGGGAATTGAGGGTGATGTGAGGCGAGGGGGGAGGAGCCATAAGAGCTTCCACCTTCACGTGGTTGGCCCTGTTTAGTAGAGAATAATTTATTGGAGCGATTTAATCTTGGAGCAAACCTCCCTCGATCCAACATAGCAACAAAAAAGTCATTGTTGACTTAGTTGCTACTCTTTTAGATCGTGGGAGCACTACAAGAAAAAAGCACATTGGTGACGGTCATGCTTGTGACGGACCTTTAAGGTCCGTCACCAATGTCACATATGGTGACGGTCATTAAAAAACCGTCACTGTAAGTGTATATAGTGATGGTCCTTTATGGTCCATTACCAAAGAAATTTTCAATGACACTTTTGGTGAGGGTCGTTAAAGGCCAATCACTAATTCTCTCTTTGGTGACACTTCTAGTGAAGAACTTTTAATGACCCTCACCAATGCTCTTTTTGTTACTTTTGGTGACAGTCAAAAAATGTCTGTCATCATTGATCACCAAAACCCATCACTGTAAGTGTATATAGTGATGGTCCTTTATGGTCCGTCACCAAAGACATTTCACTTTTGGTGAGGGTTGTTAAAGGCCCATCACTAATTCTCTCTTTGGTGACACTTCTAGTGACGGACTTTTAATGACCCTCACCAATGCTCTTTTTGTTACTTTTGGTGACGATAAAAGAATTCCGTCATCATTGATCATTTCAATGAGTTTTTGATGACACTATGTGCCTGTTAATATATTTTTTGTCAAAAGATAATGATTTAATACCATTATTGTGGAGAATTTTTTATAATGTGTCCAAGGCCATAGTGGTTAGGGTTAGCCAATTTTTTAAGAAGTAATAAGCGTGTATCATTTTCCTCAGGTAATGACTAGTCGAATAGAGATTTCCTATGAGTCAACACATGATTCATATCTATTGAGTTTATTATCCATAAAATTCCATTTAGATAAATTTCCACTATTGTGTGTAGGAAATATATTATTTAATACATAATCGAGCTCTGACAATTATATTAATGAGAAAGACCTAACAATCCTCAACAATCTGGGCACACCTTAAATTAATGCTTTGGCACACACTAACATTTCCTAGCACCCCACATTTCTTGGAACATCTTTGTACCTATAACATCTTGTGACGACACTGACGCCCAAGCACATGGTGGCATGCGCTAGCACAACATGGAACTCTCCTAGCATGTGTTGGCATGCTACATATAGTCCCTAGCATGCCCTGGAACACCTTGGTTGAATGCATTGACATACATTAACACTTGGTACACAATGCCACTTGGCATGTATTGGGACCTATTATTAGTGTGCCTAGCATGCCCCTTTTCAAAAAGATAAAATCCTGACTTATTAACCCTCTTATTAGTTCTTCCTTTTGTTGCCTTGTGATGGCAGTGTGGGTGCAGGCGTTAAGGAGAGCCTTTCAAACTTGCTTACAATTGTTTCTAACTTCGGAGGAGTTTGATCTTATTCCTTATGATTGGTTTCATTCATCAAATTTATGAAATTTGATAAATTAAATGGACATTAAAAGATCCTCTTTAAATAATACCAATCCTTTGTAAACAATATTACAAATCTTTTAGAATCATTCAACTCACTTCAAGCTAATGTTAAGACCCTTCGAAAGTAAATATTTTTACTTTTCAAACAGTGCTTTAAGCCTTCTCGAACATAACATTAGAATGCATTTTAAATCAACCCTTTAGACCCTCTCGGCATATATTTATGAACTCTTAGCTCTTAGTAAAATTCTACTAAACTAACATTAAGACCTTCGAAAATATTAAAATTTAGAACCCTTCGGAATCAAACTTTAAACACCTTCGCAATGGTTCTGGACTTCAAACATCTTAATAAAAGTCTAATGGAATAAACATCGGTTCCATACCTTTGTGTTATCCCCCATGTAACTCTGAATGCGAATACCGTAGGATCTCCAGCGCCTAAGATCGAACGGCAATCGCGTTCAAACAACCCCAGAACTTTACCAACCAAAATTTATACGAAATGGGTGGTATTTCACCTGTGACATGTCATGTTATGATTGGATCTCATTCCAAATGAATAAAACTTCCCACCATCCAAAAGCGGTGCGACAACAGTGTAGGTGGTTTCTCCAAAACCACTTAACCTCAAAGCTTTTGTTTAAATCGCGCTTAAACACGATTTTTCGCCTTTTCTTTGTTCAACTTCAATTCCGCATAAAAATCTTCTTTCATTGTATAACTTAATAAACAGAGACCTATGATCACTGCCGATATTCAAGTAAAACCCCGAATCTCTTCAAATTCTCGATTCCGATCACAAACTAAGAAAACCATAACTTATTCGAATTCTCCCAGTCCTTTATACAAAGGTTAATACACTCAATTTATACACATAGAACATGAATTTAAATGGATTTTAGAAAGGGGATGAACCTCCGGGAAATTGCCAAGTAACCCAAATAAATAAAATCTGTAATTTTATTCAAAATAGAGATCAAATTCTCACAATCAATTCTTCCATGGCCAGCTCCGAATTCCTTTGCTCCAGAGGTTAGATTTTATAGTTTTGTTACAATGCAACTGACCTCCTTCTAAGGATCGAATTATTCTAGTTTAAAAAAAAACTCCTAATTACAACATATCTTCCTAGATTTCATCAACTAAACCTAAATAAGCTCAAACAAATCAAAATTGTTCAACCTCCCCTAAATAATAGTTCAAGCCTATCTATTACATAATATATTTTAACAAATTGTTGAGGGATCCAACCCTCGTAGAAAAACTGACTTTCACCCATCAGTAAATGAATTTTTTGAACCTATATAGCCACAACATGTGAACAATATTTCACATTTCTAGCTAAAATCCAATGCCCCTGCATCACCTTGACACATATTGACATACCTTGGCACCCTGCGCCACATCCTTAGCACCTAGCATGTATTGGCATATATTGGCACTATTAATTGGCACATGATATAATTAGCACACCTTGGAACCCCCAAGCACACTTTGGGAATTATTAACATGCCTTGATATTTCCTAGCATGCCTTACCAATGCTTAGCATACCTTGTCACTCCCTCCTTGGCATGACAACTAACACTGACCATTAACATTAGTATCTGGCAGTACACGTTCCTTGTATTTATTAACTTCCATGAATTTTTACCCAGTGCTCCCTTAATGTTTTTTCCTAGTACTCCTTAACACTCATCAACATGCATTATCACTCTCTAGCACGTGTTGGCGCTTGGAAAGCCTTAGCATGTATGGAATATGTTGAGATGCCTTGGTATGATTTAGCATGGTTTAATATTAAATTTATTTGTGATGATCAATTGTTGGAAATTAGATGAGAAGCAACAAAGGAATACTTGGCACTAAGAATGCACTAAGACTTTGCACTTGGCACCTATTTCCGCCTAGTGTTAGTGTGCCTAGCATGCCCCTCTTGGAAAAGGTAAATTGATGACTTATTAACCCTCTTATGTGTTCATTTACTTGTAGTTTAACTTTTTTCTCCCTTTTGTTGTCTTGACAGTCCCTAACATGCATTGACACACCCTTGCACATCTTGGCATGCCTTATCACTTGGCACATCTTAGCATGTTTGACATGTATTCCCACTATCTGGCACATCAAGGGGGTGAAGAGAGATATAGTCCTAAAGTAAGTCGAGTACGAGGGCCAAGTAAGGGTTGCTAAAGGGAGGTCATGATCATCCTCCAAGAGCAAGATCATCATGTGAGGGTTCAGAAGAATGTTGCATACCTTAATGGTCGGTTTGCGCTAGGAAGTAGGATGGCATATTTTTGGTTCTCTTCTGGTAGATCAAGCTTAAGAGAGGTTTCTCATGAGAATCTGGGCATGTGATTTCAATGGTGTCTTTGTGTGAAGGCCACATCAAATTTTGAAATGTTGAAATTTGCAACAAGAAACAGTGAGATTGGAAACCAGAAAGGACAAAAAAAAATGCACCCACACTGGTGAAGAATTTTGATGCACTAGGAGTGAGGAATGTGGGGTGTCTAATTTATTTTTCCCTTAAATAAATTGGACAATAAATTGTAATTTCATCTCATAACAACTTATGTCAGTTAATTAAGTCATGATGACCGAGTTAGCTCAAGAAATTCGAGTTGAGGGTCTAATATGAGGCATCTAGAGGGATTCTAATATTTTTTGGGTCCAGTTGCAGTTGATGCATTAGTGGGGTGCAAGTGTAATTAACTCAATTAAATGAGTTAAAATCAGTTTAACTAGTTCTAATTAAGTGATGAGCTAGTGAGAGGTCCAGTGAATTAAATTAGATTTAATTCACAATGAGTGATCAATCAGATAATTGATAATTCGCTATTAATAGTTGCATGCATGTCGGTTTCGAGGAATACTAAGTTGAGACAGAGGTTAAAGGGAACATAACTATTAGTTGTATTCAGAGAAAATTTATGTGCAATTATAAAGTCATTGGGATTCCATGATGGATTGCGCAATCAAGGAAGACTGATTTTCATAATCAATAAGGAGTTAATTCCCTAGGAATTGCATGAGCAAGGCAGGCTGAAGTAAGGATGAGAATTGGCTAAGTACTAGATCGAGTTTGCCGAGATCAACAGGAGACAATTGACAGAGTGCTCGAGAATATCATGAGAGATTAAGCATTGTATTATTTCGTGATTCCTTGACTTAATACACAATAAAGATAGAGGGGTTTTGATTAGTTTCTTTCCCCAAATACATAATTTTTTTGTGCGATTGATAATTTATTTCTCTTACTCATATGTGATTGTGCGATCGTGTTTTGTTTCCGTAAATTGTAGGAAGGATTCAATATCTTGTTTTAGAAGATTACAAGATCGAATTGAATCTCATTGGTTAGATTTTATACATGGTATCAGAGTAGGAATTTTTTGGGCGACGATTTTGTAGAGAATATTTGAAGATTTTGGTGTAAAATTTTTGAAAACAAATAGAATATTTTGATTCCTTGTGAAAATCTACCCAAATGGAACAAAAATCGGTCAAATTGGAGCTCGAATGAGGGAGATAACATCGATTTAAAATCAACTCTTTTTTAGAAAATTTGTGTAACTTCAGGATAATTACACTGTGTGTGAATCAGAAACCTATATGCACTTGAGGTACCATATGCATGCAAAGCTTTGAAGAGAAAGGTAGAAGTTAGAGACTTGGTGGTTTAGAGGGAGCATAAATTACCTCTCAACATGCATCCTCATGAGAAGGAGTCTCAGAAGGTTGTGGAGTAGCTGCCACAATTGGAGAAGCAGAGAGGAGACTGAGTGGAAGCATCCACTCAAGCAGAGACCTCAATGAGGGGGAAATTTCAAGCCAGATGGGAAGAGGGAACAACCATACCTCGAGGTGTAAGGTGGGGTTATGTGTAGACATAATCCCAAGATAAGAAATTTGGGCAAGGTCCATTGAGATGGCGTGTCTCATGGATCGAACCTGGATATGAGGAGCCCACAGTACATCAGTAGTAGGAAGGATCAGTTGGATTGATGTAGTCATATGTCAGCAATACAAAAATCAGAGTGACAGATGTCAAATACTAGAGCACAAATAGAGTTAGCAACAGTTCAAAGAGCACAGATGCAGATGTCAGCAACAATGCAGAGAATCCAGTACTAGACATGTGCAGTAGCTAGCAACAATCAAAAGACTCTGATGACAAATGCATTATACTGATTCAGTTGTTCAGAGGCTATTCAGTTTCAGGATTTGCAAGTGCAAACAACACTAGAGAAGTGTAGCATGCAGAACATTCCAAAGGTACTGGATGGGAATAGATTTAATTCCTTTCTTTTTGAGAGGGAGTGTTGAAATTTGCAATAAGAAATAGTGAAATTGGTGACTAGAAAGGACAAAAAAAAGATGCATGCACACTGGTGAGGAATTTCGATGTACTAGGAGTGAGGAATGTGAGGCGTCTAATTTATTTTTCCCTTAAATAAATTGTAATTTCTTCTCATAAAAACTTATGTAAATTAACTAAGTCATGATGATTGAGTTAGCTCAAGAAATTCTATTTAAGGTGATCGAGGTGGATATTGGTGGCCACCCGCCTATTCCACTTGGGCCCTCACCATTGTCTCTTTAAGTTTTTTAGTTTCCTTAATTATAGCACAATTTACTATTTTTGTCAATTTTTTGGGTCGTGAACTTTCGAAGTCATTTTGGGGCCCCAAACGATGTTTTTTGGGCATGAAAGGTTTGGCAATTTCATATAAATCGTATTATCAATTGTAGTCCTCGGAGATATTTTTCTAACGAGGTACCATGTGCGTCAAACAAAGATCATATGACCAAGTTACGGCCCCGGGAAGTTGGCTGCCTAACTAACCCCAACGGGGCCCATAAAATCTTGGTGTTACATCTCCTCAGGATAGGGTTTTGGTTGTTTAGGGTTTTATCTTATTTTAAATAATAAAAATACCCTTGATCCTTATTGTAACACAATTCAGAGGAACATAACTATCAGTTGTATTTATAGAAAATTTCCCATGTGTAATTATAAAGTCATTGGGATGCCATGATGGATTGCGCAATAAAGGAAGGTTGATTTTCCTAATTAATATGGAGATAATTCCATAGGAATTGATGAGGAAGGCAGGCTGAAGGAAGGCTGAGAATTGGCTAAGTACTAGACCGATTTTTCCTAGATCAACAGGAGACAATTGGCAGAGTGCTGGAGAATCTCAAGAGAGATTAAGAATTGCATTGTTTCATGATTCCTTGACTTAATACAAAATATAGATAGAGGATTTTGAATAGTTGCTTCCCCAAATACATCTTGTGTTGTGTGATTTATAACTTGTTTCTCTTACTTATATGTGATTGTGCGATTGTGTTTTGTTTCCACAAATTGTAGGAAGGATTCAGTATCTTATTTTAGTACATGATTAAAAGATCAGATTGAATCCCGTTGGTTAGATTTTCTACATGAAACAGAAGAGAGGGTTGATACCATCTTGCCTTGTGGTGGTTAGTAGGCCGCAAGGTCTATGATAAAGACCAACATAAATGGAGGAGGGCTTGCACTGTAATTTAGAGCCATAACAGAAGTCGACGCAAGTGTAATATTGACTGAGTTAACCCTAGTTTGAGGGTCGACATTGAGATCTGAAGTTCATGTCAAGATTCAGTCAAATAAATTCCCATAATCTATGGATCCATATGAGCTAGGTAGAGTCTCTTATGGAGGAAAGAGTCGTGTTTTTTCTATGTGTGGATAGGGTTTGTTCTGCAACAATTAGAAGTACATAAATATAATGCCCTAGTTAGGACAATTTCCTAGCATGTTTAGTTCATTAGGTATGACGTTAATACTATGACAAATTTGCGTAGAAGAAGATGGGATGTGACCCTTAGAGCGAGGTTTATTTCTACAATAAATACCGCAGATCTGGAATATGGTTTGCAGATTTAGTATGTGTGGAGACAACAGATCCAAAGGAGGGTGGAACCTAAGCAGAAGATTGAGCATGCAGAAGAAATGTGCCATATGAAGAATGGATTGGCATGAAAAGGAGTTGATTTTGGTGGAATTTCCAAAGAGTTTTAGAAAAATATCTGAAGAAACCTATAAAAAATTAGTAAATGCACAGTTAGTGGCTGATTTGTGACCCTAGTTTAGTCATCTACAAATTGTTAGAAGTATGATAAGAGGAGTACTTCATATTTGTTCATAGATTGGACAAAAAAGATAAAATTGTTGATACACAAGAACAATGATCTTGAGAGGTCTCAAACCATTTTTAGGTGGCAGATTTGAAGAGCCCTATATGAAGACAATATTGTGGTCCCTAGATCAGTAAAAAGAATTGTCTGTGGTTGGGAATATTGATGGTAGGCCAAGTACAATTGGAGGTTTGTTAAGTTACTGTCAAAGAAGAGCCCTAACTATTTTTCTGGTGAAGGACAACAAAATTGTTAAAAGGGAAGGTGTATAGGGCCTAAAGATGTGCAGACTTTGAAGGACTAAAGTAACAGTCAAGTGGGCCAACCAACTAGCCCTAGTTCACTATATTGTAGAGGATTGATTCGATGAGAAGAAGGGCAGCCTCCATAGCCCTGGAATTCTCATCTTGGAGCTGTAGTATGGAAAAAGTGGGCATACCAAAGAGTATTTCACAAATGGAATTGTGAACAACTTGTTACCACTCAAACTAGTAGTGGATCTAAAAGGGGTTCCTAAGAGGCCAACTGCTAGGAAAGGGAAACGATGGAGGCTTAGCCCATTGTCACCACAGCTAAGCTCCTTGCTCTTCACGGACTTTCACTGATGGGTGGAGTCTTGGTAGTTTAGGAAGTCACTTGTAGAGTATAAGTCAATGAATAGGTGGGAAGTGACCCTCAAAACCCTTTCCCTAAGATAAAATAAAGAGTGGGACTTGATTTCCTTTTAAGCAAGGGAATTATCATCTAGGGAGAGAGGAGGGGGATTGAAGGGTTGAGGGAGAAGAATAAGACTTATGAGGGAAGTTTTCAATCCCTAAAATCCTATGGGAACTTGGATTCCCAAATGGTCCTTGATGAAAGGCCTTTGACACCAAATGGGACCACATGGGGCCAAGTGGACCCATCTCAGGTTCGAGGATAGAATTTAGCAACCAATGATGTTCCTATCCTGTATAAGGTGATGGGAAAGGATCAGACAAGTGTTTTTACTTCGATAGGTCAAATTGATCCTACTAGGTTCTACCCTTGGGAACACCTAGGAAAAACTTGATCCTAGAGCTAGGGCTTGAGGTATCCAGAGATTCCATCATCAGAATTGGCCCAAGTTCTGAGGAGAGTGAGGGCACCCAACAACGCAGTTTCCTCTAGGAGATAAAAGTTTTCCTCTAGCTAGATTCCTAGGAAATTTTTGCCCTAGGTGACCTAATGGGGCTAGACATAGGGAATGTGAAAATTTCTTAATCTAAGAAACCCTATTGCAATATCTTGATTTACTTCTCCTACTTGAATTAATTTACAAGTTAATTTCTGAAATATTCAATAACTTAGCGAAGTAAATAGTAAATACAACTAGAAACCTACACATACATATCAAATATTGAATAACATGCTCATAGACAAAGTGACACACAGATTTTCTGGACAACTATCCCTGGAAAAAACCCAATGTGGGAAAACCGGTGCAGCTAGCTCTGGATGGTTTTCATTATTATGTAAAATCTAAGTACAACAATCCTGGGCACCAAAATTGGTTCACCCAACAGAGAAATAAAAACGACAGTAATACGCTACTCTAAATCCCTTTACATCATCCTAACTGGCCTGCGTCAGCCTCTGTGTTGCTCAGTAAGCGCCTGCGTCACACCTGAAGGGCTTACACTTCCCCTGTGCTGCCCTAACTGGGTCTGCGTTAGCGTTGCATGGCTCCTGCTGCCCTTGATAGGCTCTGGTTGGACTGTGTGGCTTCTGTTTCTCCTATTTCTCTAGCTGGATGGAATGCTTAAGCAGAAAAAACATAGGTAAGAAACAAGGCACTGGCCAAAGGAAATGCATAATAGTCAGAAAAATTGGAGAAATGAAATGAAAATAGATCAATGTCCACAAATAACTGAAATAGCTCAATGGGACTAGAGAGTAAAATCTTTGACAACAGCAATAAGTGCTTATAGAATCAACTAAGAGAACATAGGAGACTAATTCATGAGGTTAAAATGTTGTATAATTGTTGGCACGAGAAAACTGTAGAATTTTTAGAGTAAATCTCTGGAGGTACCATTAGTTGGTGATCATCGATAATCATTTCATTTCATCAAATACCCTGATGAATGGGCCTTACAAGCTATTTGTGTAGACCATCACATTAAAAATCCAGTGCCTCCTCATAAAATCCTCTCCTCGTATAATCGACCACCATTACAGAAGTTTACACCAAATTTGGTTTAGACATTTAGTAGGTAGGTAGGGTGCCCCTATTTCCCATCTCCATATAGAGTAATTTGGTCACATATTCTTTCTTCTATGATACTTCCTCTCTCTTAAGTCCTATCTCTTGTCCTTCTTCTCTCTCCCTTTCTCTCCTACCTCGATTTCTCTCTCTCTCTCTCTCTACCCTCCAATCCCCTCACTATACCCCTCCCTCTATCCTTCTTTCTGCCACCCTTCCATCTAATTTGTGTCACTATCTCCCTCTCTTACCCTTCTCTACCTCTCTCACTCCTCTCCCTCTCTCTCTCTATCTTTCCATTCCTTCTCTCCCCTCTCCTTCAGTTTATCTCCATCTCTCCCTTGTGACTCCCCTTGTCTCACCACCTCTATCAATCTATGTCTTTATTCTTCCTTCTCATATATATCTAGAGTTAATATATATCATGACATATTGGGACCGACAATTGGGTTAATTCCGCCTTGTTGGCAAGGTTAAAATGGTTAATCTTCGATAGACAAAATTGTAGATCAAATATTTCATCAAAAAGGGGGAACCATTCCCTATCTTCCAGGCTATGACTATCAGTCACTTGGCCTCTTCTTGCTCTCACATGAATGTAGTCTTTCTTGACTTGTACAAAAGAAGGTTTCGCATTATCAACTATTTGTTTGGGACAACTTTTAGTTGTTTTAACACTGCTACATTCTTCAAGCTTATCCTTTAAACCATATTAGTATTTTGTACTCTCTTCAACTTTGTAGTGTTTTCCATTCCTCTCAGTCACATATGTTTCCTTAGTTTGTTAAGGGACAAGATCGACAACATTAGGATGTTTTTGCAATAAACAAGGGTATTTCCAGGACACAGTCAGGTGGAGCAAGAGTATAAGAGCCAAATTTCTCATGAATGTGGGACACTCAAACTTAAGATTTTATAGAGTAGTCATGAGGTGCAGTATGGTTATTAAGACTTCATTAGATGGCCATTCTCCGGACTTAAATTGTGTGACAACACTGTGGTTGAGTTTGAAACTGGAGATTGAACATACATTTGGTTTGATTACAATAGAAAATTTCATCAATAAATGTAAAGCAATGGCTAACAAATACTATAAATTAATAAATAAAGAAGGCATGGAAACAAGCAACAATACTTACAAAATTGTTACATTGAGACACAAAGAATAAGAAACTATTGTGCACAAACAGAGACCAATGAAACTATCATCTTAACCCATAACCCCTTAAACACTAATTCCCAACCCCTAACCCATTTAACCCCCTAAACCTCTAAACCCCTAACCCATTTAACCCCCTAAACCCCTAGTAAACCCCTAACCCATTTAAACCCCTAAACCCTAAACCTATAACCCCTTAACCCCCAACCCATTAAACCCTAATTCCCAACCCCTAACCCATTTAACCCGCTAAACCATAAACCTCTAAATGCATAATATTAACCCCTTAACCTCTAAATACATAATATTCCCTTAACCCCTAACCCATTTAACAACTAACTCATTATCCCCCTAACCCATAAATGCTCCTAAATCCCCTAACCCCTAAGCCCTCAATCCCTAACCCCTTAACCCCTAAGCCCCCAATCCATAACCCCTTAACCACTATCTCATTATTCCCCTAACCTCTAAACCCTAAACCTCTAACCCCTAAGCCCCTATTCCCCTAAGCCCTAAGCCCTAAGCCCCTAATCCTTAATCCCTTAACCACTAACTAATTATGCCCCTAACCCTTATAATAATCCTTAAAACCCATTGGGATTATCCATTCCAAACGAGAGCAACAGTTCTAGTTGGGACCTATGATTGGATTAATTCCCCCTTGTTGGCAAGGTGGAATACCATGAGCAAAACCATGGGTTGCAAAAACCTCTCCTAAATTTACTATTTTATCTCAATTTTATTTTAATAATTAATTAATTAATTTCTTTAAAAACTCTTCTGGATAAATCACATAAAAATTTTAAGATACACGCCTTTCGAACCACTCATTGTGTGGTTCGCCATCAATGTTTTTAAAATAAATTTATTAGAATGAAATTGAATTGATTTTTGAAGCTTCCTTTTAAATCAATTATTGACATTACAAAGAATCACAGAGTGCGCTCAACATCCACAAGAAAAACAATGGGTATGATATTAAAATGATATTTGAAGGCATAATATTAAAAATTATGTTTGGAAAAATGGAGGGCGGGAGTATTCATTTTTCTTTTAAATTTTAGACCTCCAATTAAAATAACATTTCTCCCGCCCAAAACATGTGTTTTTGTTATCTCCCGCTAGCTTAGTAAAAAAATCCCTTTTCTTTGGATTGAACCTTATACTTAATGTGGAGCTAATTCAACCATATTTTCCACCTCTCATAGGCACCTCATGTTCCTACTTTGGCGCACATGTCTCACTAGGAGCCATATTCAACAAAACTTTCCCCACTTGACGAAGGAACTTAACACAAAATGGACCACTTATTCATAAGGGGGGACAATTGATTCAATAGAATTCTAGTGACCACCCACTTGTTACATTGATTCAACATTATTCCACGTCTTGGTAGTTATATTATAATGTTTTAGGTCTCAAACTTCTGGTGCCTTTTTTGTGCATTTCCCTTGCATTTTTGGCATTTTTCATAGGCTAAAGACACATAGTATGGATTGTATTGGTCCAACAAATTTCCTAAATGGAGTTTGCATGCAAACATTGTAGCCCCATGAAGTTGATATATCAATTAGCCTCTTTGGGCCCATGTTATTTTTGGCACGCCATTTGCTAGGTCTAGGTTTTTGGATTTTAGAGTTTTTGGATCTTAGGACATCATACTTTATGTTCAAAGGTAGTTTTGACATATTGTAATGTTTTCTTTTGATTAAGAGTAGTTGACACATCTCTCTTCATAAAGAAGCTACCTCCATTCCGCTTAGTGTGTATCACTTTGCAATTTATAGTTATTTTCTATTTCATCCATTAATAGAATTTGGATTTTGTTCTACTACTCTACTATTTGCAATATCTTTTCTATGTTTCCATTTATGTTTTTTCATAATAAAATCCCCTTAAAACCTCAGGTCTATTTATGGATTTTTTTTTAGTAGAAGCTTCTACCTTTGGATGACCATGGGTCCTAATATTTGAATATTGGAGCAAATTGTCAACTTTTTATGGTTAAGAACATGTGCTTCCTCATAAGATGTCATAGGTTCAAATTTAAAGGGGTAGAGTATGTACACCTTTGTAGAGTTTAGCGGACTCAAGTCCTTTGTCCCACAAACAATAATATCACAATAAAAGTTCTACAAACAGTGAGATCACAATAAGGTAAGATCACAATAAGAGTCCTAGAAACAATTAAGGTCTCACTAATGTCTTAAAAATGTATTATTACTACATATTACAAATATTAGCTCTATTTACACTAGATTAATCTCAATAGCTTTTTTTTTAATGAGAAAAAAAATATGCTTAAAAAATATAGAGTAATGCTCTAACATTTTTAAGTAATAAAATTTTACAACTTGTATTTATTTTTAATATGACAAAATATATGTCAAAAAATTATCACATTTGAACTTTGGTGGGTGTGTGAAACATTTGAACTTTGGCGGCTTATCAATTGGAGGGAAAGCTAAGGCACGAGCACAGGGTTCCTAGAGATTTGAGGGTTCAACAGTTTTGGCCATTAAACATTTTGTGAAAACAAAGCTTTCAGAGATTTTGTGCAGTGATGGTTTCTGGAGACCTTTAAACAGGAAGAAAGGAGGGATTTAGGCCACCGTAAGTGTGAATCTAGGCATTCTGTTGCGCTTCATCGTGTTCTCAACTATCTCCATTTACTGAAAGCATTTCTTGTTCATCTGAGATTTTGGGGATAGTAATTGTAATAATTTTGACTGGTGTCTTGTTTTGATATTCTGTTATTTTTTGGAACTTAGATTGCCATGTTAGATGTTGGAATGTCCTTCAAACTAGGGCTGGCATGCCAAAAGAAGCAATTTCACATGACCAACCGGTGAGGTGCTTCAGATTGTGGTTGGAATTCTAGTACCTGTTATTTTTTCTTCTGAATTTTATCCAGAAGTTGTAATATGCTTGCAGGAACTAGGGCTGTATTACATATGGCAAGAACCATTACTAAAGTTTCAGAGTGTGCTTCTAAGTTTTTTTTATTATGTAATGCTTCATATGCAGGTTCTCTGCTCGACATGGAAGCTCAACATGGAAGGACGATGGCACTGCTATTTTCTCTGTTGGCTGTGATAAACAAGCTAGAATGTGGCCATTGCTGACTAGGGGCTAGACAGTGACTATGGCTATGCATGATGCACCTATTAAGGAAATTGCATGGATTCCAGCAATGAACTTGCTTGCAACTGGAAGCTGCGACAAGACACTTAAGTATGTATGTGATGGTTTTTTTTTATTTCGTCTCTCTTTGCTTATTTATGTTATGAGGTTGCTTGTAAATGTTAGTGGAGTTGTGACCTTATGAATTTTAAACCCATTTGAGAATAGTGCCAAAAATTTAATATCTTTTAGGCTTTGAGAGAAATAGAAACGTCTCATTTGGCCAATTTTTTTATAAAATTATATGAAATTATTTTTATAAAATTATATGAGATAAAGGGAAAAAAAATTGTTAGATTAACCCAGGTCCTAGATTAACTACTCAACATTCTTCGCTTACTGCCATAGCCTCGTACCTATGCAAACCTTGTTAGAAACAGAGACACCTTCCTTTTAATTTGGATCAGCATTGTATTATGAAAATATTCATATAAATTGTGTTGTCCCTGGTGATAAATTTTAATGCCTGGATCTCCTGCTTGCAGCTGTCTATCACTCTCTCCTTTTATTCTATGCACTGCTCCACACGTACAGGACCAAAGGTTGACTGGAACATCAGCAACTTGAAGTTATTTAAGACTGCATCAACCTCTCCTCCAAACTTGAAGCAAATTTTGAAAGCTTCCTCAGCCTTTTCCTCTAAGGCTCTAGCCCTGTCGAGACATTTACAAACTTCAGAAAAACAGATTATTTTCTCCAAGTGACGGAGCTGAGGAATGTCTACCCCCTCATCAGGATACTATATTTGCCATTGAATGATGCCATCTAGAATATTTATAATATTCTCCAATTCTTCCTTGACAGGCACCATCCTCTTTATATAATCATCAAACTTAGGAGTTTTATCTTTGATTCCTAAATGCTCCTATAGAATTATTTTAGAACCGTACTCAGTTCCTCTTGGATCTCAAGTGATTTCCCTTTGAACTCTTTAACTGAGTCTAGTTCACCTTGCTGGTGGAATTCTAACTCTGTAATTATTTTCTTAGCAGCACTGAGTTCCAACTGAGCAACGTCGACCTTTCTCTTCAGCATGGCAACATTATCACCTGTTGCTTGGGCCATGGTAATACTGGCACCTGCAGTCATCTCTGGATCAGCTGTTGTTTCATGAATGAGAACCTCCTCACTGACAATTTCTCTCCCAACCTTATCATTTTGGAAACTCTCTTGCTGACTTTGTTCTTCTTGTATTCATACTTGAATGTTTTCAATACTACTACTGGGTCAGCCATGGTCATGGGGAAAAATTTCTCCTTATCCATTTCTTCAATCGTACATGGTTCAACTGGAGATTGAGGAGTGGGGTTTATCTTCGGAGATGATGGAATGCCAAGGTGTTCAATCCTTTTATCTTTCCACATAGCTTGTTCCTTCTTCTTTTTGAGTTCCTCATCTATTTTCCTCTGAAGCTCTTCATCTCTTTTCCTTTGTTTTTCCTGTTGCTTGATTCTTTGTTCATTTTCCAAAGCCAATTGTTTCACCAGGTCATCTTGTTCAGCTTTCCTTCTCGGTTCTTCTGTCTCCTTCACTGCTTTCTCTTCTTCAATCCTCCTCTTGAGTCTGTCTGCTTCTTTCTCCAATGCTTCCTTCATCTCCTTCACCTGTTCTAACACCCTCTGGATATTTTCAACTTCTTCCTGGAGGTTGAAAATAGGTGAAGCATGGGTCTGTTCGGCCTTCTTCTGAGGTCCTTGATTTAGCTTTTCTTTAACTTGAATGGATAAATAAGTCTCTTGAATATTTCCTCATTAGTATCCCTCTCATGAGTATAAGACCACATCTGGTTGACAGCAACATAGTGACTAATAACCAAATCTTCAAGATCATGTTTCCTGAATCTTATCTCTCCAAAATGATATGATTCAATTTCACTGGCCTCTTTCATGGCTTGGTTGGTGTGATCAAATACATAGTATCTGATCCTGATAGGAAACTTAGGCCATATTGACCACTTTTCCCTCTTAAGAGTACTTGTCACTCGATGAGCAAATGTCTGATATAATATTTCCAACAGAACCACTATGTCTGGAGCATATAAAGGTAGTAGACGAGGAGCTCTCGATGCACCATCTCCATTACATCATTACACCATACACCATGGGGCTCACAAGAGGAGAGATGAAAAAAAAAACAATACACCATCAATATACTCTAAGAAGAGATGAAAATAATGCACCATCAATCTCCTCTTAGGAGCGATTAACATAGTACACCATCAATCTCCTCTAAAGAGATATGAAAATAGTACACCATCAATCTCCTCTTAGGGAGAGATGAAATTTGTACACAATCAATCTCTTCTTAGGGAGAGATGAAATTTGTACATCGTCAATATCCTCTCAAGGAGAGATGAAATTTGTACCTCATGATTGCAAGCCTCAAAACCAAATTCCCTGACCACATAGGTCTTATGGTAACCCGATGATGCTATCAAACCAATGCTCCCTCTCAAAGGGATCCTTAGCCATTCTAGGCTTCTTACATAATCTTCAACCTACTCAAAAGAAGAAAGGTAGCCATGGTGGATTTCAATACTTCTTTTATTAGTAACATCTAGCTATTCGTCCAGCTTTAACCAAAGCTTTGAACAAAAGTGAACACCAACAACCTATCAATGCTATTTCTTTGCTCAACAACATATTCTTGCAACTTTTTCTTCATCAAGGAAGTAGCCATGGGCTCACAATCCATCATGCCACATTCTCAACAAGTATTTTATCAAGCTCATGTAACACTTTCAATCAACTCCCTCTTACACTAAAGAGGTTCTCATCCTTTGTGAGAAATATATCATCAACACAGAGAGAATTTCACAAATTCATCTTCAGTAGATCAACTTATTCCTTCAGGACTTCACCCTCATCAAAACGAAAAGTAGTACGTGGTGAGCCCTTGGGGGGAGGTGGGGTGAGAATGGGGGGGTTGTCAGCACGGAGAGAGAAAGAAAGAAGAGCATGGTCAACTAAGGGGATGGGGGAAACAAAAAAGTGATGAATGAAGGGGAGGAGGTTCTGGCTAGAGAGGACATAATCAACAATGCTTGCTCCTCTACCATGAGGCCTACAAGTGAAAAAGCGGGAGTTTGGAAAACGCGGGAGGCCATTAAGAATCCACAGCTCCTAAAATTCGTCCAAGTATAAAAGATGTCGACCATAGGTGGTAAGGGGCCCCAACACATCATCAGACATCCTGTGAAATCCCACTGACTCTTGATCGATCTCTTGGATGCAGTACACATCCTCAAACCGATTGTGAAGAGGGATCTGGAGGGCTCTAGTGCGGGAGTTGAAGTCACCTAGAAGAATAACCTCCCCAACTGCTGAATACTGGGCTATGTCGACATACAAATCGACAAAGGGGTCCCTGTTAGGTCCATTATGAATGACATATGATGAAGAAGCAGGAGGGAAGTAACAAACAACAATGCAAATGTCCCTGGGGAGAGGAGAGACCCCTCGAACCTATAGTATTAAAACCTGGAACCGGTGACTGGACTGGTGGACCTAATGAACCAGTAATCGGACTGGAACCAATCTAACCGGTACTGGTCAGGTCTAAATGAACTAGTTTTTAAAAAAATACATTAAATAATTATTTTTTAATAAAAACAACTATTTTTAAGATTTGCAACCATGATTCCAAGCCAATAGAGACAAAATATGCAAATTTTTCTCATTTATATACCATGTAAAGGTGAATATATCAAAATGGCATTATGGCACCGAGTGAAATACATATCATCGAAAAAATACATAAGCAATGAGGCTCCAAATGACCCATAAAGTCCAAAAACAATGCTACAAGCTATGAGCATTGAGGCCATTGGCCTACATAGTAGAGTGACAATCTACTACAAATCTACATATATGATATTACTTAATTCTAATTAATGATCAAAATTATCACTTGAAAGTTGAAACTTCTAGTCATGATCAAAGTTCAAACTCAGTTGGTTGAACTTGAGTTTCTCGACTGCCAAACTTTGCAACTGCTCCAGTCACAAAATTATCTATTGGTTCAGTGACTTGAGTCTCAAACTTTTGAAGGTATTCTGCCCTAATATGCCCTATTACTTCATTTGGTGCTCCACATGGCTTTACATGGCCTCCTATCCCAGCCAAGTGTTGCTTGGACCTGTAAATACCCCCTCCTGCAATAGATTTTTGGAAATATTTGCAAATCATTTTGCCATCAATCATATCACAATGAGCTCATGCAGTATCCTTGCCTTTTGGAGGCATGATGGCTACTACTTAGCTCAAGAAGAAAACCTCAAACTCTATGTTTTTCCACTACTCTAGCAAAAACTCAAAGCTCTCCAAGCTCTCAATCAAACACACAAAATCTTCAAATGAGATGGTGTGAGACAAATGAGAGGTTGCCCCTACTTATAAAGGATTGGAGAGGGTCTCCAAGATAGCTCCAACTCCAACTCCAAGCCTCCAAGATCACTACTCCAACAAACACTCAACACTCTCCAAGATCTCAGTCAAACTCACAAACTACAAATGAGATGGTGTGAGACAAAGGAGAGGCTTCCCCTACCTATGAAGGATTAGGGAGGGTGTTTTTGGAGGGAAAAAACCCTCCCCTTCCCTCCAAATCAGACCTAAACATCCTTGTTGGCCATCCGTGGGTCCCTACAGCAACTTAGGTGCTGACCGGTCGGTTAAGGATGGAACCGGCCAGTCAGCACCGGTTAACCAGATTTTTAGGCTATATGCAGTTGCTGACCGGGTTTTTCAACCAGTTTGGACTGGCCAATGGTTTGACCGGTTTCCGGTTTGAACTGACCAGTTTTTAACACTATTCTCGAACTTGAACCCACATTAACCTCGTAAAGTCATCTGAAACCACCAAATAAATCTTGCTCCGAAAGGAATCTCTGATGAAGCAATCAAATCCCCGAGAACCTTTGATATTTCTAGAACCCCTCATCTCCTACCCACAAGTTGAGAACTTATGGTAACTTGTAATGTGTGGGAGAGGTCGAACATGGCTCTCATGCATCTCGGTGATGAATAAGATATTCGACAATCGAAGAGAATCATATAATAGACCTGGCGATGCCCAAAATGACCCATTCCCATTCCAACAATTGACGGAAATGGATGCCCCTTGTTGCCTCCCCCAATGAGCCAGTCATTTGGAGGACTCAGAACTGGGCTTCCATCCAGGTGGAAAAGTGTCCCGAATCACTACTTTGAGATTCCCGATAACTGCCCATTTCCCTGCCTAACGTGCTGCTATAACCAACTCCCTAGAGCGTTTGAGCTCAGCAACCTGTGTTTTAGTGAGATATTCATCAAGGAAGATCTTACTAGGAAGTGATAATAGCTTTCTCTTAGCTCTAAGAGCCCGAAGGTGATCAAACGTCGACCTGAATCGGAGAAAGAGAGTGGAATCGTACCCAAGCCAAGCTCTATCAAGGGTCACGTCTTGAAGATCTAGTTTTGCATTGACGAACAGGGTCCCAACCACCATGGGGTCTGAGGATGTGAGAGGCAAAGGAAGCCCTATCACTTTGAGGTTCAATTCTCCCGCTTGTCTAGTGCATTCTTCCATGACTTTAGATTGTACCACCTCCTCAACTGCGGCTAGAGGGGGAGTGAGGGGGGTATCCCTCCCTCTATCAACTTGTGCCCATGATTTGATGTGTGTTTATGTTTCTTATTTAAAGGCCGCTTGCTGAGCTTTGATCTCCTCCTGTTTGTTTTTCAGATTGAGAAGTTCAGCGTGTAAATTGTCATTAGAGGGGTGGTGGTGAACTGCTTGCTCCTTGTTGTCCCTCAACAACTACTTTAGTGAACCATTCTCGCCTTCCATTACAATTAATTTGTTCCTCAGTTCATCAACCTCTCTTATTAGTGCCTTTTTAGAGGATTCAAGGGTTTCCAATCTCCTAAATAGTTCCTGAAAATCTCTGTTGTTGCATCGAAATCCATAATCGAGCAAGGGTGACGGTTCCGACAAGCTTTGAAAGAAGTCTTCGACACCTATGTCTATGTCGGTAGGAGGTCCTGATGGCATCATCACCTATGGTTGATCCTGAGAAATAAGCATGGAATCTTCTGAGAGCCACTGTTGTGAATTATTGTGGAAGCCCAATTGCAGGCACCCAAAATTTTTTCAACTTCTCTATGCTAAACTTGGCCGCGAGTGGATCAAGATGTGGCCCGCATGAGAAATTGTTGAATAGGAATGAAGGCCAAATCCGATATCCAGTACTAATTTTGTAGAGCAAAAAATGCAGCAAATAATATGATCTTATTGGGAGCTATAAGCATCCATATTCGCCGCAATGCAAATATCAAAGTGACATCCCGAATTTCATCTTCAATAGCGTCTCCTGCTTTCCACCAGTTTCCACCTGGCAAAAATGGGCATCAATTCACCTTTCAAAATATCTACTTTAATGGCTTGTTCTCTCCATAATGTTGTGTGCAATGGGGCCTCAAACAAACAAAGGAACACTCAAACAACTTCAAGATTTGGGTTAATTTCTGAAAGTACTGATTTTTTCCACATGTTTATACAACAGGGAGAGTTGACAACACACCACGTTGTACAAGTTCAGAAATCATGAACAAATCCAAAACAAGCACTACCTTTCTTCACATGGGCAACTCATAAACCAAAATTCCTGCACCACGCAGAGGCTTAAAATTCTATGCTAGAAATCCTCATCTTTCTCATATGCCATAGGAGAAAGTGAACCACTCATCCTATGCATATCTCATCACTCGTAGGGGAAGGTGAACCACTCATCCTATGCATATCTCATCACTCGTAGGGGAAGGTGAACCACTCACCCTATACACATGTGTCCGCAATCATAGGGGAAGGTGAACCCCTCACCCTACACACATGTCAACCACCATGGGGTATCACAGGGGAAGGTGAATCAGTCACCCTATGGTCGCTCATGGCTCAATACGTACCCCAAGCCCCCAGGATCTCCTAGAGCTCAATCTTCAATGAAGGATCACTTCATGTAGGGAATAGTGCTAGACTGCTTTTTGAAAACCAAGACTAGTTCTTGATGATTGCATTGATGACTGGTACATCAATAGGAGCCTCATTTCTCCACCCAGCAGCATATAGATGTATATATGAAGGTACATAACTTACTAACAAGCTTCAACAAACATATTGACTTACAACTCGACATTCAAGTAGCAGATATCTTAGCAGCACTGAGCAATCCTTGGACTTCTGCATTTTAGGATTCCAAATCTTGGTAAAGAAAATACTTAACTGCTCTTACTCCCTCTTACTCAGGGATACCATAATCCTAAGCTTGTCTTCCCATAGATGATTCCACAATATTTCATATGATTAGACTTTCCCCCAAAGTATCCATCTGGCAATTTTCTCAGCATGAGATCCATTTAAATTTGAAGATAATTTATTAATGCAATCAAGCATGGTATGATTCTGGAAGTGCACTTTGAAAAACAAAAATTTCTTTTGCTATACTTGCGGGGAGGGATAAGACATACCTTTACTCAAAATGTAATCATTAGTATCTTATTTATTTTCTTTAAATCCCGAAGGTAGCTTTAAAAGAGCTTCATCATCAGTAACCAACAATTCATGAGAGGATCATATCATGGACCTATCCTTGTAGTAAATCAAGGAATCTTCCAATCTTACTCCAAAGTCTGGGCTTTTGCTTTTATTCCAATCCGGCTGATCTGTATTCTTTATGTTGTCTTTAACACAATGATTCAATTAATTACTTGGGCTATACTATAGTTGTACCAACATCTGAATACTGTATTGAATATGATCTGCATCCTGTTAATCTTATATGGTAAAACATCCTTGGACTTGTCACCGTCAGACAAGTTTTAGTATGAATATTCTCAGCAAGACATATTTTCAATGAGGCATGGTATGCTGATTACAACTATAGTATATACCTCATTTAGTGAAGGGTCTCAATGAGCTGATTCATACATACCCTTATTTTAGTTATCATTCTGGGTATGTTTAACCTTGTTAAAGTTTGTATTTAGATCTTCGTTAAGCCTATGGTTAGGGCTTGTATTTAGTAAAGGAGTTAGGGTATGCAAACTCCTTAACAAAGGCTTCGTATTGTGTCTTTTACCATGGTTGAGTAGCAAGGTTGTGCATCACTACAATCTTGGATTGTAGATAAAAGTGTCATCAACATTTAAAGAAAGAAACCTACAATAATGTAAGACATTTCATCTTGGAACAAGTAGTTTTTCCAGCAAAGGTATTCATCATTAGTCCAATACTAGAGGTGACGTTGTGATTTGTGTGATGTGATAGTGGTGTAACTTGAAGATATTGTTTTTTCATACAATCTGGCTGATCTGTATTATTTATGTTGTCTTTAACACAATGATTCAATTAATTATCCGGGCTATACTATAGCTGTACCAAAATTTGAGTACTGTATTGAATATAAGGATTTAGTATAAGATTTGCATTCTGTTAATCTTATATAGTAAAACATCTTTGGACTTGTCACCGTCAGATAATTTTTAGTATGAATATTCTCAACAAGACATATTTTAAATGAGGCATGGTATGTTGATTTCAACTATAGTATATACCTCATCTCGTGAAGGGCCTCGGTGAGCTAATTCATACATACCCTTATTTTAGTTATCATACCTTAACCTATAACCATAACTTCAACATATTGTATTTCTTTTGATTCAGTCAAACTATGAACAATATCAGCAGAATAGATTCCAATCTCCTGTAGCATTTCGATAAAATATCCTTAGTACATCTCAAAATATCCTCAGATGTCATACTGTAACTTAGGATGACACATATTACGATAATTAAATCACCTGTAAATTTAGTAATATGTAGAGTAGCTCTTGGACTACTTAGATCAAGATCATCAACCAATTGATGTAGTCCTTTTAAATCTCATCATCTGACAACCTACCTTAGCCAAGAATAATATAAGTTACCTCTTTATTGCAATCCTGGTTAGAAAGCCTTAAAATGGTGCCATAACATGTCTTCTTAGATTCCTCAGAGATATTATTTGGATAAGAGCCTCAGCTCAACTTGGATATGTGACACAACACTCATTAACAGAGATCTTAACAAATAAATGTACCTAATAATAGAGGAGGGTCTGGAAAATTTCTAATACCCTCTTGAAGGACATCTTCACTGAGACACATAAATCCTTTCTTTGTTGAGGCTTGATCAAACTAAGGCACCAGCTCCCTCCTGGTCAAATGATCCTTCTCACTGCATAAGATATGGAATTTTACATAGGATCTCGGTCTCTATATCTCAAGTTTGCACTGTATAAAAAATTATAGGTTTATACCAACTCAGCTCCATGTCCAATATGTTGTAATAGGATTGTTCTCATTGTATTATTTCACACATGAATGAATCCTATGAGAATCTTTCAATACATGCTCTTGGCCTTAGTACCAATCAACACATTCAGGAACTTTTATTCAAGGAGCAGCAATAAGATCGGCCTATACAACCACCCTTGATAGGTTGGTTTCTTTAGAAGATAGGGATAGGATATATATATGAGACCAGGTCGTAGCTACTCAACTTTTCTACCACATAAATGTATTAGCAGTGGCTTCTTCTTCTAATGGTTCTTCATGAATGAGCACTTCAAGAGTGTTATAGCCCTTGTCCAAGACGCCAAATTCAAAAGGAGCTGCATTTTATTTTATTGATAGATCAAAAACTTTCAAAGGGTTACAATTCTGCTATTCCTGTTATGTCCTTCTTTCTTTAGAATCTTTCTCGAGATAGGGCTTTGATTTGCTCAAAAAAAGACTCACTGATCAGGGCCTTTAGTTAGTCTGGAAGTAGCTTTGTATAGTCTCAGGAAATCACCCTCGTTAAACACTTCAGAGAGGCCGATATGTGGTCCTTGGTAGCTTCATCACTTTCTGCTTTCGAGGCTTTTCATTTCTACTATTGCAATTACCTCAAATAATTGTCGTAGGACCCCAAAATATAGGGCACAGTTCTTCAACAGATAGGGACAACATACATATCAATATCTTCATAGGATCAACATCACTTTGTTTCTAAAGTGATATCTCAACCAAACCTTAAATGTAAGAGATAAAAATTTGAAATGAAGGGCCGAAAAAGTAATCAAACCTTCGTTCTAAGGAAGACCGAGTGATGTTTAAATCATCATCAGCAGATCCATTTCAAGAGTACAGAACACTGGTTGAAATGGTGCTTCAACTACAACTGGTTGGAGAGGACTTGTTGTTAACTTCTATTGTCCTATGAAAAAATGGCATGGCTAGCATTCTCTGACGAATCTGCGCAAATTTTTCAATATAGTTGGCCAATCGTAGCCACCCCTAAGGATATTATGTAAAATTTTCTTTGCTATGTGATGTTCTCTCTCAAAACTAGATGGATCTCATTGGTCAAGCTTGTTTCTTCATTCAGGCTAACAGATCCAAAACAAAACCATTGTGATTTATCCATCCCAAAACTTGGTCTATGAAGCAGTATCTTGAATCTTTTAACCTCAAGGACCTTTTCTTATGCTCGAGAAGGTGTCTGGGTCTAGTTACATTCTTAAAGTAGTAGATGATCTCTATATGTCAGTTGATGTAATTGCATTAGCCAAGTTGATTCCAAGAGTTTCTTCATTGCCCTCGGTCAAAAGCTTTGTTAATATCTGACCCTTACTGTTTTTTGTGGGTCTTATCTCTAAATCATATTCTCGAATCTTAGCAACCCACTTACCCCTTGACCCCAAGCAAACATGTTGTCACTAGATATCCTTCATTGTTGGATGAGGAACAAATGCTATAATCTTTCAAAACCCAATGTAGGTTCAAAAATGCTTTAGTGATTTTACCAAAGCATAGGCCTTCTTCTCCATGATGGCATAGTTCAATTTTGCATCCCTTAGCATTTTACTCACAAATGCAATTGGCAATTCATTTCCCTGTTCATTCTTTTGAAGCAAAACTCCTGCAATAGTATAATTAGAAGCAAAAGAAAAAACAAGAAAATCTTTTTCAAAGTTAGGGCTCACCAAAACTGGAGAATTGACTATAACATTTTTGACATTATGGAATTTTGTATGGCTTGCATCATCCCATATAAAAACTGCATCTTTCTTTATCAACTCTTTAAGGGGTTTTGTGATCTTTGCTACATTCGGAATGAATCTCTAGATGAAGTTTACTTTGCCAAAGAAAAATTGCAGCTCTTTCTAATTTCTTGTCCTGTCTTTTAACGTCCTTGTATATTTTGATCAAAGACCCAATCTTCTCATTCTCTTTCAAAGTGATTACTTTTCCAGTATTGATCAAGATTGGATTTGTCTCTATCCCTACATTGGTATATCCATACTCATTTTTTTGTATTGTCTCAATTCTACCTGTAAATGCATTGTCCCTGTTGAAGCTTGCTCAAGATTGGATTTGTCTA
This sequence comes from Pinus albicaulis, assembly GCA_034641835.2. Classification (NCBI taxonomy): domain Eukaryota; kingdom Viridiplantae; phylum Streptophyta; class Pinopsida; order Pinales; family Pinaceae; genus Pinus; species Pinus albicaulis. Next base: position 1,410,931,360 of record CM076575.1, read on the forward strand.
TATCCCTACATTGGTATCTTCATACTCATTTGGTTTTATTTTCTCAATTCTACCTGTAAAAATGTTGTCTCTGTTGAAGCTTGCTTCCAAAGGAACCATACCTGAAGGGATTTTGTTGGTTGGTCACTGTTTTATTGAATCATCTTCCCTCATGTCAATATCATACATTTCAAATTCTTTTCTGTTGTCGAGGAACCCAACTATTTCTGCATCACCTTCAAAAAATTACCAATGCTTGATGTTGTCTGGAATTGAAGGTGTGTAAATCGTCTCAATTCGGCCACCTTGGTTTAGCTTTGGACAAGGTTGAATAAGGTGGTTGAAACTACTAAAGCTTTGGCTTTTTTAGTCATGGCCTTGGGCACCACTTCTAATCCTAAGATATCAAATTGGTCAATGGCAATTGGTACTGCTTGTACATATCTTTTCAACCTTTCATTTTTCCAAGCATGCAACCCTTTCACTTGGCATACAATGAGGTCAAAACCACCTATTACTTCTAAAATTTTATTTCCTAGATCTCTAGATGAAGTTATACCAAGCAAAAGTGCCTCATACTTGGCAATGTTGTTAGTAGCTTTGAATTCCAATCTATAGCTAAATAAATCAATACCTTATCAAGAGAGGTTAGGATTATACTTGCCCCATTACCTTGTTTTGAACTTTCAAAATTGAAGTCCATCTTCCACATTCTTCCTGCGTTTGTCCTTGATGCTAGCTCTGCTGCAAGTACAGTGTATGATCCCATGCTTTCATCCAAACAAGTGAAATAGTTCTCAAGTTTCCTTGGGCTTCAACATGGTTTTCACTGAAAGGTTCTTTGTACAATATAATTGTCTCAACAAAAGGAGTTAGGATGGTAGTGTATGAGAAACTCATTTGTATGTGTCCATATTTGATGTCCATTTGCGTGACAACAACATTCCCTTGTTGTACGAATGTCCAACACTACTATGTCTATAATGATGAAGACATTAGGGTAAGCTGTTGGATGGACTTGGAGGTTATTGATCAAACCCACTGAAGGAATCTCTCGGGAATCAAATTCACATACATTTCGATAGGGTATTGAAGTCTTAAAATCCATTTTCTTTGGAACTTCAAGTGCCATTACATTCATGGCGTCTTTAGAGTCTATCTTACAGTTGTGCAAAATCCAAACTAATACCACCAATGAAATGAAGAAGGGCTCATGCAAAGGGTTTATATTTGATCTTCAATAGGTTGACGCAAGGATAATATGAGTATCCTCTTTCCCATATAATTTCTATCTTTGAGATTTTGTAACTTCAAATCATAATGTCTATCCAATTTGTTTCTTGCATGTTGGAAAATTCACAAGTTCAACCAAAGGCATTGGAACGTTCACAATTGTTGTCTAGCATGAAATACCATAATCTAAACTTTTCAAAGTTGATGTTTCTGTAATACTCTGAATTCTCTTAGGAACTGCACTTTGACTTTTCTCAGGAGGAGGAGATGGTTCTTCTTGACCTTAATTGGATGTGCCCTTTTTCATCCTGCTATAAAATTATAAATCACGGATTCCCTATACCCTCATAGTCCTTATGAAGAGATATAATGCTGCTACTGGCTACATATTCTAGTGTCACAGAGATGGGCCTTATATCATCATAATAAATTATGTCACGAAGTAGAATCCCTCAGGATTTCGCACAAGATGCCACTAAACTCTGATTCTTGATGATTCAAAAAGTTTTGTATGTCTTTGTATAGTTCAGATCACAAATATACATGTTCTACTTGTCATAGAGATGCTTAGAATTTTCACAAATGTAAATTCTAAAATTTTTGTCCTTGGTGCTAGCTCTGCTGCAAGTACAATGTATGATCCCATGCTTTCCTCCAAACAAGTGAAATAGTTCTCAAGTTTCCTTGGGCTTCGACATGGTTTTCACTGAAAGGTTCTTTGTACGATATAATTGTCTCAACAAAAGGAGTTAGGATGGTAGTATATGATAAATTCATTTGTATGTGTCCATATTTGATGTCCATTTGTGTGACAACAGCATTCCCTTGTTGCAAAAATGTCCAACACTACTATGTCTATAATGATGAAGACATTAGGGTAAGCTGTTGGATGGACTTGGAGGTTCTTGATCAAACCCACTGAAGGAATCTCTCGGGAATCAAATTCACATACATTTTGATAGGGTCTTGAAGTCTTCAAATCCATTTTCTTTGGAACTTCAAGTGCCATTACATTCATGGAGTCTTCGGAGTCTAGCTTACAGTTGTGCAAAATCCAAACTGTTACCACCAATGAAATGAAGAAGGGCTCATGCAAAGGGTTCATATTTGATCTTCAATAGGTTGACGCAAGGATAATATGAGGATCCTCTTTACCATATAATTTCAATCTTTGATATTTTGTAACTTCAAATCATAATGTCTATCCAATTTGTTTCTTGCATGTTGGAAGCTTCACAAGTTCAACCAAAGGCATTGGAACGTTCACAATTGTTTTCTAGCATGAAATACCATAATCTGAACTTTTCAAAGTTGATGTTTCTGTAGTACTCTGAATTCTCTTAGGAACTTCACTTTGACTTTTCTCAGGAGGAGGAGATGATTCTTCTTGACCTTAATTGGATGTGCCCTTTTTCCTCCTACTATAAAATTATAAATCACAGATTCCCTATACCCTCACAGTCCTTATGAAGAGATATAATGCTGCTACTGGCTACATATTCTAGTGTCACAGAGATGGGCCTTATATCATCATAATAAATTCTGTCACGAAGTAGCATCCCTCAGGTTTTCGCACAGGATGCCACTAAAATCTGATTCTTGATGATTCAAAAAGTTTTGTATGTCTTTGTATAGTTCAGATCACAAATATACATGTTCTACTTGTCATAGAGATGCTCAGAATTTTCACAAATGTAAATTCTATCATTAAGTGCAGAGTCAGACTTGGAATTTATCAGAATATTGGCTTTTATTCACAGTGATGATTTTGGTCCCTTCTATAAACTATGTACCTTAGTCTATTCGTCCTGTAGCATAGAGTAGATTGCAAACTTTTGATTCATTTTTCACAAGGGTATAGAGATTCTTAGTCCTTTATGTCACAGATAAGACTTGTTTTGCATGTCTTTAAGTTCATCATTTGTACATTTAAATGCCTCAGAGACGATCCACATGGTTTTGGTTTCTTTTAACTTCAGATCACAATACACTTCTATCCTTCGTCTCACAGTGCCACAGATTTTCATTGATTACGAAGATGATGGTCTTTTTAGATGTCATAGATGGATAGACTCCCAAATGAGTCGAGTTGCCTTATACAGTGTTAGATATACCTTGTATCGTTTCATGTTGGTGTCATCATTGATTCCTTGAATCTTCAAATATTTGTTGCTATATTAAGCTTCAGATACCTCATAGAAGTGTCACAGAACATTTTTGTATTGATCGAAGAACAGTACCTCAGATATTTGTTTTTTCCCAAACAAACTTGCTTCAATCATTATGGCAATTTTTTACTTGTTCATACTCTCAGACTAGCCTTTGAACTCAGCAGTAATAGATGTCAGCTACAGTATTTTGGTTACTCAAACTATACAAATATCATGAATACACTTGGTCTTTTTGATTCAGAAAGGAGCACACAGTCATGCTCAGATTGCCACAATAGGTTGTCTTCTTTTAACTGATTTCATATAAGCCATTTGCTTTTTCTTTGAGTACTTTGTAGATTATAAAGATAATGAATTGTATGCTTATCATAGGAGAAGGTGCCTCTAAAATTCACATTAGTACAAGAAACTTACTTCATAAATCAACATAGAGACTCAAATATGTGTACCTATGCCAAATATTTTGTCGACAACAGAGATATGGATTACGTCCTTGATTTACAGAGATAATGCCATAGAGTCTTTGCATGTATTATAGGTCTCTTTTTCTAGCCCTTAAGTATTTCGGTCCTTCCTTTATTGATGAGCTTGGTTCACAGGAATATTGCTGTCTTTCTTCAACTTGAATCACAGAGGTACTGTGCCTCTTTCAATTCATATTTTAAGGAAAGGATGTCACATAATTTGTATGATACTTTGCTTAAGGTGCCACAGGTCTAAGCAAATAAGCCAACAAACTGTTATATTCAATCTGCCTTTCCTTCAACCTAGCTCCGATACCATGTTGAGAAATCAAGATGCTTGTAGATTAGGGTAGATTTCTCTTAACTTGATAATTAATTGTGAATGTTTGTTGGCTTCTTGTTACTTATGTTATCTTAGCCAGTGATGTAGACATCAGAGACCTTTTTCTCCATTTGTAAATATGGGGTGTGATAATATTAACTTGTAAATATGGGGTGTGATGATTTTAATATTTTATTAATTAATTTGAATTAAATAGGAGAATGTGAGGATTTATGTAAATATCCTTTTATTAATAAAAGGATATGAGGAAAAATAATAAATTGAAGGATTCTAGGGATAAAAACCTATCCTTTAGGGATGTTGAGAGATTTAGGGGTTTGTTGAGGATTTTAAGAGATTGAGCATTTAATGTAATGGCTTTTAGAAATTGTATAAATAGGAGGGCTTTTTGTGAGAGAAACCATGAGAGAGTGTGTGAAAGAGTAGACTTGAATAACCAAGGCTGTAAGCCTTTGGTAAATTTGTACGGGCCATCAATTTGGAATATTAGGCCAAATAAAATTTGTAAGTATTTATTTGCATTTGTTAATGTAAAAACAGTGTGTTTCAGAATGGTGGGGTTCGATTCATTAAATGGTGGATATTGAATACATGTTTCATATAAATTGGTTATGAAGACATCGAATTGAACGCTGTGTGAATAATTGGTTGTTTTATATAAAATTGTGTGGATCATGGGATAAATGGAAATCGGTAATTTTGAGTTGAAAACTGTGATTGTTGAACGTAAGAGGCATTAGATCCTGTGTGAATAAGGTCAGCGGTTTTATTGTTGAATTCAGTGAATGCGGTGTTCTCAATTTAAGCAGTGCCAGAAACCTGTAGAATCAATAATGAATCAATAACCTTCCAGTGGTATCAGTAAAAATAGTAAACGACTTCAATGTTAATTAATTAATATGTGAAGTCATTTAGACTGCGCCTTTATTGAGATTGTGGAGTTAAAAGCGATCATAATGGATCGATTTCAAGGAGACAGTATTCTGTATGTAAATTGCCAGCAATGAGGGCGCTTTTGCATATTTTGTGGTTGAACTGCAGGTTTTTGAGGAGCAAATTGTGAATAAAATAGTGATGATACAATCACTGTGTATTTGTTCCCATACAAGCGATGGATCAATATTGAAGAATTGATAGGCGCAAATACAAAACGGCCAGTATGTGCGTTGCAGAGTTACAATTGCAGTGGAGTACACTTTGTGTAAAATGGAACAGATCTTTGCCACAAATATTGTGAGGAATGTTGAATGAGAACGAGTTTTATTTCTGAGTTATGTTGGGGGGCGCGAGGTGAAGGTTTAAAATCTACGTTTTTGTGAAAAGGGCCAGCGATTTGAAAATCTCTAGTGACGGCGTTTCCAATATTCATGAGCTTGAGAACCTTGCTTTTGTGTGCTCATGATATTGAATGATTTGAAGCGAGGTTAAATGGTCGATGTATGAAGCTTGGATATAGAAATCGATGCACTTCATAGAAAGTGTATCGTGCAGGCCGATAATAGAAATACACGGTATTCAACGGTGCAACAAGTGGCGAAGAGTTAAGTCCAAGGCGGAAAAGCGAGATTTTGGTTTGGCATAAGCATTTGATTACCATGTTCAGCTGCGTTAGATGACGAGGACCGTAGTGGTAAGATGCAGACATTATATTTAGACAGCGCATTGACCAGTGTTAAACCAGTGGACCCAAAGTGTCAGATACAGCGTTGGAAGGTAAACCCTTGACTGATATTGTTTACGTTATATGATGTAAAGAAGAGTTGATTTGAATGTTGGATATTGCAAGTATTCAACAAAAGATTGAATTCATTTTCAAGGTTTACGATTCAGATGGCAATGGGAAAGTGACACTCGAAGATATACTCGAAGTGTTACGGGATTTGACAGGATCTTTTATTTCTGAAGAGCAGCGGCAGCAAGTTGTGGGTCATGTTTTGGAGGAAGCAGGATATTTAAAAGGTTGTGGTTTGACAGTTGAAGATTTTTTCAAGATTCTTGGCATGTCCGGATTGAAGATGGAGGTTGAAGTGCCGGTGGATTGAAGCTCAGTGGCCTGCCCACGTTGCTCCATATATTCTTCATTTATTGTGCAATTTATATTCGGAAGCTCACCTTTGGCATTTGTGCAAACTGTAATTCCTTACGAAGTTGCATATCGGTGTGTGTGATGCCTGCCCAACCTTAATAAAACCTCTTTATTTTATGTATGGCATAATTCTAACTTCAAAGCTAGGTTTGATCATTTGTCCGATATGGGTTACCAATATTTGATGGAGAGTAAATTGAATAACATTTATTGGTAAGAGATTAATATGCATTTGTATAGGCATATTTATGGAAAATGTGAAAAACGTAGTTGTCATGAAATATGGATTGTGGGAACATCTAAAGAGTGAGTTGATGTTTATGAAATGATTGAGATGAAAAGTATTTAGAAAATGCCAGGGAGTGGTGTTTAAAATTTGGGTAAAAGTTGAGGTGCATTCTTATGTACATTGAGTATTGATGATCCTGGGTATTGCAAGCTCCAGGCTTGCGTCATTTGGTATCAGAGCCGGAATGCTCTGTTGGAATGTTTATCTTCTGAATGATGACAAGAAGGTTTTTGTTGAACTGGAATATAGCAGATGTGCATGAAGGCAAAGGAGGTCAGATTTTAATCTGACAGTCAAAGCAAACCAGAGTACAGCTGAAGAATTGAGCAGGTATTGGGTGTGGTTAATTTTGGTTTGAATTTTACTGACAAGAAATGGAATGAGAATTGATGATTGCAGCAAACTCAGCAAGGAAGGAATTGTTGCTTACAGCTAAAGTTTGCCAGAGCAAGCCAGAAGGTTGGAAGAGAGAATCAGATTTTAAAATCTGATTGACAGTAAAATTTTGCAGAGGAAGCACAAAGATGAAATTGAAGTACAGGTAAATGGAAAGACAAGATCAGACTGAGATCTTGAAGGTAAGGTGATCTGGGTTTATTTGAATTTGAAGATTGTAGTCTTTGCATTAAAGCAGAATTATTTTTGCAACTCCCAAAAGGAAAATCCATAGAAGACATGTTTAAAATTGCTAACAGAAAACTGGTGGCAGAACCTGAGGAAATCCAATAGAGATTGGATAAGGAAGACAGTTGTGAACATGCAGATGAGTTGAAGCCAGGAAGAGCAAAGAGAAGTGCTCAAAGGAGGTTCCAGAGAGAGAACCAATTACTTGCCAAAAGACCGAGTGAGGAGGGCTTGGTGAGGTAAGTGGCGGCAAGACAGGACTTGCTGCTGAAGAGGCTTTAGTACAACTCGTAGTAAAGTGAGTAAGGGGCTCATAGAGATGGAAAGGATGATGACTAGTGACAGTCGTCACAAAGGTTTTGAAATAAACCACAGCAGAAGACAAAAGAAGAAGGATGCCAAGGCAGTTGGCATACAGAGACAGTTAAGCAAAGAGGAATATGAGAGGGAGAAGGCTGAGATAGCAGTTCAGCTTGAGGTGCTGATGGAGATGTTGCAAAGAAATGAGGTAAACCAGAAGCGTGGTTATGTTATGAGAAAGAAGTTGATATGGCAGAGGTTACAACAGAAGTGGAATCATCAGATGAATATGCAGTTGATAAAGGAGCTAAGGGAACTTGAACGGGTTATTGATGCCAGGCAGAGGATAGAGAAGCTCGAAACAGTTGAGCTACAGCAAAAGGAAGATGCTGAAGAAGATGTTAAAGTTTCAATATGTTACCCAGAGAGTGGACCATTAATTTTTGAAAGTGATGAAGAACTGGAGGAGTTGAATCATATGAATGATTCAAAGCAGCCCGAATATTTGATGACTGAAGTATCAAACAAGACCGTAAGGTCTTGCGATTTTAAAACTAACGATTTGTGTGTGATTGCAGGTTTGAAAGAAGAGGAAGAACATCTAGTGAAGGATGTTAAGGAAGATTTATCAGAAGGAAGACCATATGAGGAAATGAAAGATCGTGTAAAGTTTCCGAAGTCCACTCCAAGTAAAATCATTGAGTTATATAGAGAATTAGACTTTCAAAGGAGGAAATTGGAAGAACAGAGGATGAATGTCCAAGATAGATTGCTGATGAAGGATGACAAAGCAGTTGTCATAAATGATAATCAAGAAGAAATTGCAGATGAAATTGCAGGTGACGAGCAAAGGAATGTTGCAGAGGGAAAGGAAGAATGGGAGGCCGCAACATCCATAGTGACAGCAAGAGCAACATGTTTTATTGAAGATGTTGGAAACAATCAGCGGACAGAGGACATACTGGACAAAGAAATTGAGATGATAAGGAGATTAATGATAAAGACATCCCAGAGAAAGACAGCCGAAAGAAAGAAAAGGAGCGACAACAAGAGAGTGACAACGGAAGATTGCAAGAGCAGAGCAAGTGGAGCACTACAACACAAAATATGGAAACCTAGAAGACAACAGCAGATAACAACAGCAGTGAAGCAATCGACAAGCACGGAAGATTTACAAAATAAAATCTGGGATCCAGGAGGAGATATCCAGACTTATGACCAGGTGGTCATGAATTTTTCTTACATGGGGAGTCTGATGCAGGAGCATCAAGACCTTTTTCTCCATTTGTAAATATGGGGTGTGATAATATTAATTTGTAAATATGGGGTGTGATGATTTTAATATTTTATTAATTAATTTGAATTAAATAGGAGAAGGTGAGGATTTATGTAAATATCTTTTTATTAATAAAAGGATATGAGGAAATTTAATAAATTGAAGGATTTTAGGGATAAAAACCTATCCTTTAGGGATGTTGAGAGATTTAGGGGTTGTTGAGGATTTTAAGGGATTGAGCATTTAATGTAATGATTTTTTAAAAATTGTATAAATAGGAGGGCTTTTTGGAGAGAAAAAAACATTGAGAATAGTGAGAGGAGTAGAGAGCTGGTTTGGAATAACCAAGGCTGTAAGCCTTTGGTAAATTTGTAAGGGCCATCAATTTGGAATATCAGGCCAAATAAAATTTGTAAGTATTTATTTGCATTTGTTAATGTAAAAACAGTGTGTTTCAAAATTGTGGGGTTCGATTCATTAAATGGTGGATATTTGAATATATGTTTCATATAAATTGGTTATGAAGACATCGAATTGAACGCTGGGTGAATAATTGTTTGTTTTATATAAAATTGTGTGGATCGTGGGATAAATGGTAATCGGTAATTTTGAGTTGAAAACTGTGATCGTTGAACGTAAGAAGCATTAGATCCTGTGTGAATAAGGTCAGTGGTTTATTGTTGAATTCGGTGAATGTGGTGTTCTCAATTTAAGCAGTGCCAGAAACCTGTAGAATCGATAACGAATCAATAATCTTCCAGTAGTATCAGTAAAAATACTTCAATGTTAATTAATTAATGTGTGAAGTCATTAGACTGCGCCTTTATTGAAATTGTGGAGTTAAAAGCGATCATAATGGATCGACTTCAAGGAGACAGTATTCTGTGTATGTAAATTGCCAGCAATGAGGGCGCTATTGCATGTTTTGTGGTTGAACTGCAGGTTTTTGAGGAGCAAATTGTGAATAAAATAGTGATGATACAATCACTGTGTATTTGTTCCCATACAAACGATGGATCAGAATTGAAGAATTGATAGGCGCAAATACAAAACGGCCAGTATGTGCGGTGCAAAGTTATAATTGCAGTGGAGTACACTTTGTATAAAATCTTTGCCGCAAATATTGTGAGGAATGTTGAATGAGAACGAGTTTTATTTCTGAGTTATGTTGGGCGTAGGTGAAGGTTTTAAAATCTCTGTTTGAAATAGAAAGGACGCAGATTTGAAATAAACTAGTGACAGCGTTTCCAATATTCATGAAATTCGAACCTTGCTTTTGTGTTAACACTGATATTGAATGAGCTGAAGCGCAGGTTAAATGGTCGATGTATGAACTGGATATAGAAATCGATGCAATAGAAAGTGTATCCATTCTGCTTAAATGTGGTAATACACAGTATTCAACAGTGCAACAAGTGAAGAGTTAAGTCCAAGGCAGAAGCGAGATTTTGGTTTGGCATAAGCATTTGATTACCATGTTCAGCTGCGTTAGATGACGAGGACCGTAGTGGTAAGATGCAGACATTATATTTAGACAGCGCATTGACCAGTGTTAAACCAGTGGACCCAAAGTGTCAGATACAGCGTTGGAAGGTAAACCCTTGACTGATATTGTTTACGTTATATGATGAAAAGAAGAGTTGATTTGAATGTTGGATATTGCAAGTATTCAACAAAAGATTGAATTCATTTTCAAGGTTTACGATTTAGATGGCAATGGGAAAGTGACACTCGAAGATATACTCGAAGTGTTGCGGGATTTGACAGGATCTTTTATTTCTGAAGAGCAGCGGCAGCAAGTTGTGGGTCATGTTTTGGAGGAAGCAGGATATTCAAAAGGTTGTGGTTTGTGATTGAAGATTTTTCCAAGATTCTTGACGTATCAGGATTGAAGATGGAGGTTGAAGTATCTTAGGTGGATTGAATCTCATTGGTGCCCACGTTGCTCCATATATTCTTCATTTATTGTGCAATTTATATTCGAAAGCTCACCTTTGGCATTTGTGCAAACTGTAATTCCTTACGAAGTTGCATATCGGTGTGTGTGTGATGCTGCCCAACCTTAATAAAACCTCTTTATTTTATGTATGGCATAATTCTAACTTCAAAGCTAGGTTTGATCATTTGTCCGATATGGGTTACCAATATTTGAGGGAGAGTAAATTGAATAACATTTATTGGTAAGAGATTAATATGCATTTGTATAGGCATATTTATGGAAAATGTGAAAAACGTAGTTGTCATGAAATATGGATTGTGGGAACATCTAAAGAGTGAGTTGATGTTTATGAAATGATTGAGATGAAAAGTATTTAGAAAATGCCAGGGAGTGGTGTTTAAAATTTGGGTAAAAGTTGAGGTGCATTCTTATGTACATTGAGTATTGATGATCCTGGGTATTGCAAGCTCCAGGCTTGCGTCAAGGAGCTCATGAAATTTTTTGAAGGAATGCCTGAATTAGCTTATGAATTGTCCCTGAGTGATCTGGTGGAGCAGAAGGCTGCCATGTAGAAGAGATCAAATGAGGAAGTGCAAACAGAAAAACATAAAGCAGAGGAGAGGAGTTCAGGAAAGCAGGACAAGAGGAAGACAAGTGGAAGCTATATAAATGGGTCGAGTAAGAGTAAGGGAGAAAATACTAAGTCGTTTCTTCTCAATATATTTATTCCCAGAAGCTTGACACACCAATTTCATTCTACCTCTAGGTCAATACCCACAAGTTGTTCTCAGGTGAAGAGCCATGATTCAGAGAAAGGATCAGGGAATACATATCCTATTGCAAACCTGTATAAGATAAAGATGTCCTATTCTCCTACTGGTTCTTCAATTGGCTTCTCCAAGGTGTCTCCTAAACCATCTTCTGCCCAGGATGGTCAGTCTTATCAGGTTCTCCCAGCTTCTACCATACATACTGGTTATAATTTTGGCCTTTGGAAATTGAGCATGAGTCGATGCTCATTCTGTTGCGGGTACACTTTCTTCTCCAAGACTATTTTCCAGGTGCTTCTTCTGTGTTTCTCTTCACACAACTTCTGAATTTTCAATTTCTGACCATTGAATAGATTTTATCTTAATTATGAAGTGGAAAACCCCAGGGTTCAAGCTTAACTCCATGCTTAATAACCACCCATGGCTTAAGAAGTCCACACCAGTCACTTAGAAATTCCAAACATCACAATCTATCTACTTACAATTTCACTTATAACAGCCCCAATGCCTTGAGATGCTATCTTTTACTCTTAAAATGTGGGAACAGAAGATTATAACTTAACGGGGAGGTAGCACCTTCATTAAGAACTGATTATTTATTAAACCTATCATTAAGGAGTGGAAAGATGGAACCTTAAAAAGTTTGTTTTAGATGTTTCTTCCCACGTCATTCTTGTTGTCTAGTGTGAACTTCATCCATGCTTTTTGTTGAAGTTTTATCAGATTTTATCTCTTTATGATCATGTTTTATCCATGTCAGATGACATCAGAACAATTTTTGGCATGCAAGTAAACTTTGACAAAGCAACCCCTGAGTCATCCTGAATTCAAAGTGTTTTATCCATGTCAGTTGACATCAGAACAGTTTTTGGCATGCAAGTAAACTTTGACAAAGCAACCCCTGAGTCATCCTGAAGTCAAAATCTTTCTGCATATACATCAAAAAATGTTAGGACATGCTAGATAAAAGTTGGAAACTACTAATTAACTATTGTCTGTTTTCTTTTCATTTTTATTTTTATTTTTTAATTTTATTATCACGAGAATCAGTAATTAACTACTGTCATTTTTTATATTTTTATTTTTTTATATTTTTTTTAATCTTTTTTTCAGTATTAGGAGAATTTCTTTCTTTTTCCTTTATTTTTTATTTTTTTGGTATTAGGAGAATTCCTAAACTTACTGCATGTCTCTGAGGAGGCCCAGGGTCATGTCTGAGGGACTAACCCTATACTCCTGAACCTAATGCATTATGCAACTGCCCACAGACACGCTAGGTGTGTTAACTGAGTTTCAAACCTAAGTGGGGCCTCAATATTGCTCAACAAAAAATTCCTTCCTTGGACTAATCTGGGGGATGTCCAGGATCAACCTTTGTGGCTGCCTTATCAAACCAAGAGTATATCCAACAACCTGTAAGCCAGATATAAGCCAGATATACCAGATCTTATGATTTAGCAAGAGCATAGACTCTAGGAAATGGGGAGTCTACTCCTTGAGGCGAGATCATAGTAGGCCATATACTCAATGGGATTTGAACTGCGGTCTTGATAGTTTCACCCAGTGAGGCCATATACTCAATGGGATTTGAACCGCAGTCTCGTTAGTTTCACCCAGTGAAACTTACTGTTAAACCACATATCATTGTATAATTAACTATTCTCTATTACTTGAAACATTTCTAAGACTTTAAATTCCCTGGCTGATTGGATTTCTCTAACACTGAGCCGCTTGCCCTTTCATGTGGTGGGTTAACTGAGTTTCGAACTTGGGTGGGGCTTCAATATTGGTTAGCAAACACTTTCCAATGCAAGTCGTCCACTGTTTGGCCTAGCACAATAGGCTAATTAACAATTTTCTGTTACTTGAAACATTTCCGAAACTTTTAAGTCCTTGGTTGGTTGGATTACTCAAACACTGAACCACCTGGCCCATGCAAACACTTTCTAATGCAGTTCATCCACCGTTTGGTCTAGCATAATAGGCTAATTAACAATGTCTGTTACTTGAAACATTTCCGAAACTTTTAAGTCCTTGGCTGGTGGGATTGCTCTAACACTGAGCCACTTGCCCCTTCATGAGGGACGCTCTTAAGGGTTCAACATAGATGTGTGTATTCCTATTTCCAACACCCTTGTTAGGCCACACTTTGGCTAAGGTCCCCTGGCTAACCTCAAGAAAAACTAGCTCTATCCCCGTTTTGAAAATTATACATACTAAGATTTACCCCAGATTTTCCCTTGGCCAGTGTGTTGCTGTACTACTGAGCTACATGTCCCTTCATTGTGGGCATCATTAATGGTTCAACCTAGATGCATGAATTTCTATCTCCAACAAATAAAACACCTAATTTGGAAGTAAAGCATCAAAACTGAACGAAAGAGAATGTATAATGAACAAAGTTTTTATGCCAACATTCTACCATATTCCAAAGTTGTCATGTTTGACTTCTAACTAATTTATATATATTTTAATCATTTCTTTATGTTTAATTGAGTATAATTGCAACCCAATTCATTTCATATTTAATCATCCCTGAATTAGGTGTGCTCATGCACCTCAGTCATGACTTTTGGACTTGTGTGTGGAAGTGTTCGTTGCTCTGTTTCCAAAGGTTTTGAAAGTGGTCATTTCAAAAGTCATTCCCGTTTCCAAATGTTTTCCTTACCCTGTTTCAGGAAACTAAGACTTCAAAATATTGTGCTCTTTGGTTGAATCGAAAATTTTATTTGCATATGAAAGATTGGGAATCCAAAAGGAAAAAGTTGTTCCATTTAAAGATGTGGCAACCTAAATAATCCAAATTCTTTTTATTACACTCCATCCATCTATTTCGTTGCAGCATTCCTAGTCCTTTAGTATTCAATTATAACTTTATAAAATCAAGATGGCTATCCATATTCAAAGGCTTCTTCTTTTCTTTGTGTTATCTTCTAATAAGGATTTTTATTTCCAAGTAATTCAACTACCAAAGGTAGTACATGCGAGTAGAGAAGTAATTCAACTACCAGTTATTCTCCTACATAGTACATGCTTTGATAGATTATAACAAAATTCTTACCAATACAATAACATTTATTGTTGTATGTGGACATTTTTGTTCAGGATGGTCCATTACATAATCAAGATGAGGAGCTGGATCATGTAATTGTACTTTCTCTTTCTGAAGAACTAACCAAACCAGATGGTATATGATAGCAATTTCATTTTTTTACAGTTACTTTTAGTTTAATTATATCATTTAGCTTGATGCTTTTCATATATTCAACTAAATTTTTGTTGCTTAACAAGACTTTGTCATTTCCATGTTTTAGTGAAACTGTTTATGGTTTGATACTCTCATACAACCTTTATCAAGTTACATGCACCCTCATTAGAAAAAACAGGAGAATTTTTCTTGCCGTGACTATCTTTCTTTGTCATTGTTGACTTAAGAAAGTCTTTTAGCTAAAAAACTAGTTTCAAGGTTATGGCATAACTTGTCATATAAATTGAACAGAAGTTATATCCAAAATTTTAACTTGTAAACTACTTAGCTTGTTTTAGGCTTTCCATTTAAAATCTACTTCAGTTTGAACTTTGAATGAGTTGTTCCATAGACTTGAATATTAAGAGATTTTGGTGTAAGGATTAAAAACTAGCTCGTAAGGCCTCTTAGTTGTTCATTTATTTTATATGAATATAACATTTACTATTAAATTAGAACCACTCGGCACAAATATGTCATAGATCAAGATCATACTTTTTAGAGTGTCATAGAATAAAAATAGGAGTAAGGACACTGAATTATTTCAGTTTTCCTGGTTCTTGTTCTTTTGGTGTATCTTTGCACCTTTAGGGGAAATTGCTAGTTTAAAGTCTAATTATTTAAAGGGTGCTAGCTCAATGGAAAAGCACATGCTTTACGAGCAGGAGGTTGGTGGTTTGATTCCATCGTGCCCTGATATTCATATATAGGGAATGAAGAAGATCAGTTTTTGGTGACGGATGCTCTTTTGAGCATCACCAATGAGATTATGGTGACATTTTTTGACTCTCACCAAAATATGAAATGGTGACGGTCAACAAACGCCACCATATATACGCATCAATAGTGACGACCATTAAAGGTCCATCACCATAAATCGTTGTTTTTGATGAAATGGTGAGGTTCAATGTTTGTCATTATAATCATTATTCGTGACGGAGCTTGATGTCACCAATGAGTTTATGGTGACGGTCAATGAACGTCACCATATGTATGCACCAATAGTGACGGCCATGAAAGGTTCCTCACAAAATTTTGTTGCTATTCATATGAAATGGTGACGGTCACTATCCGTCATTATAATCAATATTCGTGATGGACCTTGAATGTCACCACAATACATACTTTCGGCGACGCCACCTTTGGTGACGTTCAGTTTTTTGGTAACAGAGGCTATTGTCCATCACCATTGCTCATATGAAATGGTGACAGTCACTATCCATCACTATAAGTCATTATTGGTGACGGACCTTGAATGTCACCACAACACCTATACTTTCGGCGACTCCACCTTTGGTGACGTTCAGTTTTTTGGTAACAGAGGCTATTGTCCGTCACCATTGCTCATATGAAATGGTGACGGTCACTATCCATCACTATAAGTCATTATTGGTGACGGACCTTGAATGTCACCACAACACCTATACTTTCGGCGATGCCACCTTTGGTGACGTTCAGTTTTTTGGTGACGGAAGCTATTTTCCGTCACCATTGCTCATATGAAATGGTGACGGTCGCTATTCATTACTATAAATCATTATTGGTGACGGACTTTGAATGTCACCACAACACCTATACTTTCGGCGATGCCACCTTTGGCGACGTTCAGTTTTTGGTGACGAAGGCTCTTTTGACCCTCACCAATGAGCTTATGGTGACCATTTTCGCCCCTCACCAATGTGATTTTTTCTTGTAGTGTCGAGGCTTGTTCCAAGTTCACGCAACTCCAATAAATTTTTCTTGAAACGAAGAGGAGCTTATTCAGGTATGCTTTGACATTTTCAACATATGTTCTAACATTATCATAAGAATGCATCTTAGAGTAAAAAATACTACATCAATTACTTGTATTTATTGTATAGATAATGATGGATTTTGATTCACTTGGCAGTGTAGGTACAAATCCTCTTGCATCATGAGCAATAAAACTTGTCAACCAGGGTCATGTCAAGGATATTTTTTCTTGTGTGCTTGACTAGGTTCGTAATGTCACATTTTGTAAGTTCCTTTACAGTTCATAATTCAATATTAAGCTTGTTCATGATTATTATATAGGTTTTTTGTATGTGTTTTTTCATATATTTGATTGTAAGCAACTCTGCATGTTTCCTATTGTTCACTATGATTTCTCCCATTACCACTCCCAGGATGAATCTAACTTTATTGTTACATAGGTTACTTTATTGTTACTATGATTTCTCCATTTACGATTTCATAGGTTACATCATGTAAAGTTGTCAATCTTAGGTTGGTGATGAGCTTTAGTTCTCCAGATTTGGGGCTTCTCTGATATTTTCTCCCTCATGTCATTCCTGCATCACCTCATTGTTTGAGCATGCTAATTGTCTACCACTTGTACCAATTAGCACATGTCAATCTCTGAGTGGTGCCACATTTCACCTATTTTTGGCCCACTTGACCACCTGAAAAACTCAAATCCACACACCATGTGTCTTTATCATGGAGTGCCACATGTCCTAGATATTTAGGCCAATAGGCCTTCTGTTATGAAAGAGATCAATTTTTTTTCATCAACACTTCTTATATAGGCACAACACATGTTACTTGTTTAATCTGACGGTCACAGTCTCTCGGGTTACCTTCTAGGTTTGACATACCACTGGTTTCTGGTATATTTCCATGGAATCAGTCTGAAAATACCAGCAAAAATCCACACACCTGCAACCATCGATAGACCTGCCGTTTTAGTAGCTGCATTTCCGCAGCTGCCAATACACCTGCCGTTTTAGTTGCTGCATTTCGGCAACTGCTGCATTTTATCACAAAGTTGGCTACAGTGCTTTGACATGCCTTTGAATATTTTTGTAGGTTAGAAGACATTTCAGGCCAGAGCTATTGAATAGACTTGATGAGATAGTTGTATTTGATCCTCTTTCTCATGACAAGCTCAGAAAATTTTCTAGACTACATATGAAAGATGTAGTGATTCATCTTGCAGAGAGATGTGTTGCTTTAGGGGTTACAGATGCTGCTCTGGATCTTGTTCTTTAGGAAGCCTATGATCCTGTAAGTAATCACTTTGTTTTGCTTTCTTTCTTATTCAGCATCTATCTTGCCAGGGGATGTGCCCATTTTGGTTTGTTATGAGATCGTTGTCAATTTCATCACTGTCCCTCATAATATGTTTGATTGTGTTTATAAATAATAAACAATTATTACACCAAACAATAAACAATTAACTGTACTATGAGTAATATGATATCTTGAAATAATTCTCATTATAATTTCATAACCTCTACTCTCACTTGGTGGTGTCTATATCACTAAGTATGTCTTCTTTAAAATTATAGTTATAGCAGACAATGAACAATCAACTGCACTGTGAGTGATATCTTGTAATAATTCTTATTATAATTTCGTAACCTCTACTCTCACTAGGTGTATCTATTTTAAAATTATAGTTTCAATGGTAGATAAATTGTTATCTTAAAATTATAGCTTTGATGGTGATACTTTGTGATTGATAATGCAGTTTGAAGCCGCTTTGGCTTTGACTAATATAGTCTCAGGAACCTCTGAGAATACAAAGGTTGTGATTGATTATGGGGCATTGCCTATATTTGTGGAACTTATTACCTATGGGAATGATAATTTTCGAGAACAGGTAGCACGTTTATTTTAGAGGCATAAAATTATTCTTCCCAACTATCTTTATATGTCTGTAATTTTGGAATTTGATTTAAAAATCTAGTACCCAACTTTGAGTTCAACCGGTGTTTGTGTAAGGTTGTTTGGGCTTTGGGAAATATTGCTGGAGACTCTGCAACATTTAGGGATCTTTTCCTCAGTCATGGAGCTCTGAGGCAGGTGCTTTCCCACTTGAATGATACTGCCAGAATTTCAATGATAAGAAATGCTACATGGGCTCTGTCAAATTTTTTCCGTGGTAAACCCCAACCACTATTCGAACAGGTAAGCAAAATAAATTTTCTGCCTCTTCTTCTTAGTTCACAAATACTGTGGATTTTTTTTATATATCTTGGTGCTTGGTAGATTTGGACGTAATATGGACCTAGGCGCCTGTTCATTACAATGACTCTATCATCAGGTTTTAGAAAATGCTCAGAAATTTGGGTTTCACAAGGGGATTACCCTTGCTTGCAATTATTGATTATCAACCACATTCAAAAAAATTCTTTCGTAGCATTGCTGAGCTCTTTGTAGGTGAATTTCTAAGGCAATTTCACAATATCTGAACTAAATGTTTCTGTCCTTTTCAATACTCTTCGTTTGTAACAGAACCAGTCAAACAATCTAGTGGCCAATGCAACAACAATAACACCTCCTGTTGCAATGCCTGCAATTCACCCTCTCTGCACACATGAATGACTATGGCACCCTCTTTTGTGAACAGGTACTGGAGCTGAAGGTACTGGTTTCCATTAGGATCGTGGAATTCAACATTCAAAATAGTATCAAATTCGACTGCAATAGTATTCCCCGGCGAGGGAAATAGTTCATTGAGACCTATTGGACTCATCACCCCCAAATAGCCTCCAGGGATACCTAGAGTGTGATCAATTGAAGCAATAACAAATGTTGATCCATCCCCAATTGAAACAAGAACAAGACCCACATTAGTTACAGAAAACGAGAAACATGTTTTGAAAGAAGAAGAAACTTTTGTAATAGGGTCTAGAAATCTAACTGGTTTATTGTACAATGCCCTACCTGCACTTCAAATTGGTACTCCCAACTCCATGCTAAGGCTCATTGTGTCATTCTTCAGATGAGCATCTTAAACTGAAGTTTGACTCTAAAAAACCCAAGTCCCCTATTCTATGCCCAAGACCTCTGTTACAACGAGTAGAGTTCTGCACGAAATACTTCACAATAGGAAGCAAAAGAAACATCAAAAAATTGCTCGCTTTAGACTAATAATTTTATGCGCCAAAATTCAACTGTGGACAATAAAAACATAATATCAAACACAACCAATCCACAATGGAATTTTAACATAAGGATTTATAACCAGAGAAAACCCTCTCCAGGTTAAAAGAATTCCAGAATGGCTTTAAGATTCTACTAATGAGCGCTTACAACACCATAGCAATTACTGTCACAATGAAATCTGATGGAAGCAAATCCCTTGTATAGTTTCTACATTTCCACAGTGGAAGCAAGAATCTTCCTATCTCTCATGATCTGGTTTTGTGGTCAGATCCTTTCCTATGGATGTCTTGTTATGCTAAACATGAATTTGTCTTAGCTTTGGCTCTAGTTCTCATTTAGGATCGTGGCTATCTGATCTTGCTATGGCTTTGACTATACAAACTTGTTCAATAGGAAAATGTTGACTCTGCTATATATAGGAGCTTCAATGGGTGCTCTCAAACTCCTCTACTACAGTAGTTGCTCTCTCAATGGACTTCTACAGCAATTGGCACCATCAATCTACTTTGTTACAATGATGGCTCACATCAAAAAACTGTGCTACAACCATTGGCACTATGAATCTTCTCTCTGCTTCATCAAATGGTTGGCACCATCAACTAACTTTGCGCTACTCGGGGTGATGAAAGTGGCAAACACTTTTTTGGGTAGCTTTGTTTTGTCTCTGATTCAACGCAGAACTATGTTGGCCTTGTCTTTTTAGTCCTTGGAACTTAGTTCTCTCATATTTTCCATCCTATCCCCAGTTTGCTACCGAGAAAGACATAACTTCACGATATCAAAATTGACTATTTTTGGCCATTTATCTTTAGTAATGGTACAAATTTAATTTGGTGCATTTGTACAGCATCTGAAGAGCACTCTCAAGCTATTATTCAGTATTTTAGCATAACTACTACATTTAACTGACATGCTCTAATATTTATATCAACCATAAGAATTCTTAAGGTAGTTCCATGTTTTTGAAGCAGAAGGAATGCTTCTGACAGCTTCTTATCATAGTGGTACAATTCTATTCGTAGTTTATCTTTTATAAACCTCCAATTTTCCAAACATAGTATAGACTACAGTTTTCATCTCAAATTTTGGACAAATCTGTTTAGTATTCTACAGAAAATGCATTAATAATACAGTGTTGTGTCTACTAAGCACAAATAATTGTTGTACTAAGTCATCTAAACATCTTGACATCCTCGTTTTATATTCCTTTTCTGTTTTCGCAAAGTTTCTTCTGCTATGGAAAATGTAATTATATTAATTTTTTTCCATCGATATACGGATTGGATCTAATTAGATGTAAACCCTTGCTACAGTGGTTATTCGAATGGGTTAGAATGTGCATTGTTATTTGTTTCTTTTGAAATACATGCATTACCACTACGCGAGATCTTTGCATTGATGTTTCCTCTGCTTGGTGGTGTCTCTGAGATTGAGCTGACCCAAAGGCAATGGATGTGCATCAGCGGTTGATTTCTCTTTGCTAGTACTGTAATCCAAATTCTCTAGCATGCAAACAGGTGCCGCATCAATTATATCTAGGATTGATCATTTTTTTCTCACCTTCACTTTAGGCTTGGTAAACTTTGTTCTAGATTTTTTAGCATTTGACTCACCTGATAGACAGTGATCTATGTGAGAATTTCATGCTATATTGGATGTAGATGAGAAATATCTACAAACAGGACAAACCTTTGGTATCATGGCCTCTGGAAGAGATCCTGGATTCCCAAATTCTTCGTTCTTCCCAGGATCTGCCTTCTTTTCTCCAAATTTTGGATCTGCCTTGTAGGCTCCTTCCTCTTCTACAATGCTTGAATTGGAGCACCTCCATTATGATATCAAATCATCTGCTACTATGAAATGAAACAGGTCGCAGATGCTTTGATAGACTTTCCTTTTGGGCACTTCACCACGAACCAAGTTTTAAAATGTCACAATCCACTTGATATTTATCCCTAGCAAAAGTGTCACATGTGAAGATCAGGCTTTTGATGAAGCGAATAACTTGGTAAAGAGAATTTTTGATTACTTATGTATTCAGCCCAACAATATAGATTTTGATGCACTATCAATTTTTAACCATGTGTTGAAAAACATACAAAAAACTATGTTTTTAGTGAAATTTGAGTTCACAAGAATCAATGCCAGTCAAAATCTAGACCTTGCTCCCAACTTACTGGTAAAAGGTGGTACTCATATTTCATGCAAGTAATGGAATGTTTTTTTTCGTTGTTTTATCTCGTCTTATTCAAACTTCCAAGTCTAGCATCAATGATTGTCTTATGCTTCAGAAAAATGGTATTATGCTTTAGAGAAGTGTATCTACTTCTTATTATACTTCTCAACTTCCAAGTCTAGCATCAATGATTAGTTTATGCTTCACACATAATCTAGTTTTCATTATACTCCTTGAAACATTTTTTATTAGTTGAATGAGACAAACTTAAAAGGAGTAAGCTAATATATTAACAAAAGGATTTCTGTCACAAATCTAAGATTCTTATAGGAATTCAATGGAAATTTCAGGCATCACCTGAGTAATCTTCAATGTCTACAAATTTTGACATCCAGAGAGAATTTTGCTACAAAATTAGGCAGCTCCTACTTGAAAACATGTTGATGTTGATGTGTAGCAATCTCCTTCATTTATAGCCATGTGTTGGAATATTTGAAAATTCCAGAATAACAATGGATAGAGTAATACTCTCCTCTTCTAACACAGAGAAAATATTGAAATTTCTTCACTGGAAACAGAGTTCAACACTTTGAAAAATTTCTATTCCTTAAAAAAAAAAACTATTAGAAATTCTTCCTCACTGAGAGGGATTACAAAATGTGACTGTTGCAAAATGCAGTGCACTCAAAATTTTTCTCTGTCTCTAAAACTACGCACTGATGTGCTCTTCAAAACACTTACACTGCTATTGTGTGTAATAATAAACTTTACAACTACATTCCGAAACAGGCTCATAGCCCTTTTCTTTTATATGCAACGCATATATTAAAAACATAACAAAACTATGCAAATAAAAAATCTATTAAAATGCTCTTGGGGTCCACAATTTATAAATGTTTTAATATATATATGAAATATATATATATAACATATATATGTCGCATTTAAAACAAAATATTACCAAAACCACTGTGGGACCTTAACAAACAATAAAACTATTTCGCCGCACATTATATAAAACATATAACAAAACCTTTGTCAAAACTTCAAATGAACCCTTTAGCCGTGGAGCCCGCCAGACTTCAAACGACGATAAATCATAATTCAAACCAAATTCGCGTTCCAAAATAGCCTGCTGACGTCGGCCAATTTTGTGACGCGAAAACCAAATGAATTCTGCCCTATTCTTTTTCAGGTCCGAACATGGGCTGGCATACGGAGAGAGAGTTGTGACACGAATTTCTTATCAAATTCGCCCTAATCTTTTTCTAGCACATGTCCTCCTCTGGCTTGTCATATCAATCACATTAAGTTTTAACGCTATTCAATCAGTCGCATTAAGTTTTAACGATGTTCAAGATCGGACCTCCACTCCTGTTAGAAATTCTACATGCTCCAATATTCTCTGGCCTTCGGCTCTCATCAATGAGAGGTTTATGACTGGCATTCTTTGATGCCATTACAATCGGGTTGATAAAATGGAATTTCGCTATGGTTTCTCAGACGAGCTGCAACCTTTGAATTATATATGCTCTCCGGTTGCTGGGTTACACTGCTTGCTCACTGTGACGAGAAGGAGAAGCCAGCTGAACTGCTGCTTAGACCTTGGTGCAAATCTGCATTTCTCTTGGTCTGGTCTATGTCTGTCTTCCTTGGTTTCTTGGAATCCTGCTTCTCTATCTCGTCTTGTGCCCACTGCTAAGACTGCACCCATGCCTCGCCTGTGTCAAAGGATGCGTTGCCGTAGGGGTAGCACCAGAGGCCAACCCCTGCGTGCTCCCTCCAGCCCCTCAACTGAGTCGTCTTCCCACTCCAGTGATTATTACGCAGGTCGCTATCCAAACACTAGAAGTGGGCGGGGTCAGGTTCTAGGATCTAGCCACTGTATGCGCTCGCCTGCTCCTCATTTCCCCACCGCTTCAAATTCTCCCACGACGCGCACTGCACTTTTTTCCTTTAATTGCTCTCTGAACTGCCCATAAATCACAGCTTCAATCACCGTGGTTTTCCATGAAGAGGCCCAAGTGGAGGAACAATGCACCCGTCCGTCGGGTCTGAGCTAAGAAAAATCCCAGCTTTCGGGCCTTCAGGAGGGGAGGGGTGGTGTGAATATGCAGGAACCAAATGCTTAGGTTCGTAGGGCTCATGATGTGGAGATAGCACTTGGAGATCCTGGACCTTCCGTGTCTGAAGTTGCTCCCGCCATGAACAGTGACATGTTTGCCAAAGGATGGTGCCGAATTATCGAAGAACCACCGGATGAGTAGCTGCTTCTCTTTGGTTTGGTTTTCTTTCTTCGCAGCCCACTTAACTGGGCATGTTTTTTCTTATATTACTGTGCTGGACCTCTATTTTATTTTTGAATTTTGTAAACAATGGTTCCCCTGCATGGGCAATGCAACGACTGAAAAAAGTTCAATACTGGTTTCTCCGTATGAGGGCAGTCTTCTTTTTTGATTTATTGAAAAATTTGCCATAAGTTTGGAAAATGTTTTTGACTTTAGTCATGCTATAATTTTATTCCCAGTGTTAATAGATTAACCTTACTTAGAAAAAAAAAAGTTGCCCTGTTTCTATTTTAAACCTGTTTTTTGAAATATAGAGCCATGTTTATATGATTGTTTATAGTCAAAGCGTTGTGGGTTGGTTTATTATATTAATATTTCACAGTCGAATTATGTTCATAAAAATTGAAATGCCCACAATTCGTAACAAATATGGGAGATTTACTGTCCTGTTTTA
Organism: Pinus albicaulis; assembly: GCA_034641835.2. Classification (NCBI taxonomy): domain Eukaryota; kingdom Viridiplantae; phylum Streptophyta; class Pinopsida; order Pinales; family Pinaceae; genus Pinus; species Pinus albicaulis. The sequence goes on from CM076575.1 coordinate 1,410,955,913, forward strand.
AAGTTTCATTTTTATGTTTGCCGAAGGATGGTGCCGAATTGTCGAAGAACCACCGGATGAGTAGCTGCTTCTCTTTGGTTTGGTTTTCTTGATTCGCAACCCACTTAATTGGGCATGTTTTTGCTTATATTATTTTGCTAGACCTCTGTTTTATTTTTTAATTCTATAAACACTGTAATCGTCAAAGATATCAAATGATGGTTCCCCCGCGTGGGCAATGCAATGACCTGAAAAACGTTCAAGACTGGTTTCCCCGTATGAGGGGCTTCTTTTTTTATTTTTTGACAAATTTTCCATAATTCTGGGCAATTTTTTTTATTTCAGTCATGCTGTAAGTTTATTCCCACTGTTAATAGATTAACCTTACTTAGAAAAAAAAAAGTTTCCCTGTTTCTATTTTAAACCTGTTTTTTGAAATATAGAGCCATGTTTATATGATTGTTTATAGTCGAAGCGCTGCAGGGTGGTTTATTATATTAATATCTCGCGGTCGAATTATTTTCATAACAATTTGAATGCCCACAATTCATAACAAATATTGGAGATTTACTGTCATGTTTTAAAGTTTCATTTTTTTTTAAATTGAACCCGCCGTCGGTATACCGACACTTTGTAAGCATCGGTCTTCCGACGTTTTGAACGATTTCCATTTTCGTCGGTCTTGTGACGTCCGTCGATATTGTGAAAATTCTTCCTAGCGTCGGTATTGCAACGCTTTTGGAATGCATCGGTATTGCGATGCTTCTGGAAATCATCGGTCTTGCGACACTTTTGTACGGCATCAGAATTGCAACAGCTTAAAAAAGTTGGAAAAGCGACAGTATAAAAATGTCGGAAGAGCGATGTTCAAAATGTTGGACCACATTTCATCGGAATTGCGACAGTTTACAAACATCGGAAGAGCGAGTGTATAAAAACGTCGGAAGAGTGACGTTCAAAACTTCAGACCACATTTCGTCGGAATTGAGACAGTTTACAAACGTCGGAAGAGCGATAGTTTGGGAAATCTCGGAAGAGAAACGGTTGTTTGGAAGCTACAGAAAAAGTTTCAGTAGTGCGGCACTTCGTCAAGGCATCGGAATTGTGACGTAATGTCGAACCATGTTTTTCCCGTCCTCGAACTATCGCTCTTGCGACGACTATGTGTCGGAATAGCGACGAAGTGGCCATCGGAAATTGGGCCAAATTTTCTAGTGTTGCAGAGGCTTTAGTACAGCGCATGGTGAATGAGTGAGGAACTCATGAACATATAAATGGAGAAGAAGATGATTACTGATAGTCATAAAAGAGATATCAAAGGTTCTGAGAGAGACCACAACAGAAGATAGGAGAAAGAAGATACCAAGGAAAATGGCATAAGGAAGTAGTTGACTGATGAATAATATGACAAAGAGTTAGTTGAGATAAGAGAAAAATTTAATAAATTGAAAATGATGATAGAAGAAAACAAAAGATATGGTTGGACCATGAAGAAGAAAGTAAAGTGGCAGAGGCTACAACAGAAGAGAGAACAACAAATGATTATGCAGTTAGCATAAGGGCTAAGAAAGCTTGAACAGATGATGAGTCTGCAATTGAGATGTGAAGAACTCAGAGAAGCTAAGTTGAAAATGGAAGTTTCCATTTGTGAAGCAGAACAGAGTGAAGTTATGGTTACAGATGAAGAATGGAGATCTGTGAAAGATCTTATGAATCATTTTGTAGATTTAAGACAACAATAAGTTTACCTTGTTGAAGAGGGAATTATTGATGATTTCCTGAGTTTTTGGGCAAGTTCAGATCAGCCAGATGATGTAAAGCCTTGTGTTTTTGTAACTAATGATTTTGATGTTATTACAGGTTTTACAGAGGATGAGAAATATTTTGAAGCTGTCAAGAGTATGGGAGAGTATCTTTCAGAAGATAAATACTATGAATTAAAGAATGATGAAGAATGTCTCTTGAATGAGGAAAGCAGTGATGCATTTATATTTGAAGTTGTTACAACACAGGAAGAATTTATTGTGAAAGAAGGAGAAGAGATTCAGTCTGAAGAACTGATATGTGAAGCAACATTTGAGACTGTTGAGCTTTGTGATTTACAAACTAAAATTTTTGTATAAATGCAGGAATTATCAGTGATGATGAAGTACTTAAGGAATTCCAAAAAGAAATTGCATTTCTGGAATATTTTTTGGAAAAATTAGAGTATGATAGAGAGATTGCAGAAGACGGAGTTCACTATAGTGGACAAGAACTGAGAGACATCATGAGAACAGATGGTGTGAAAGAGAGACTTGTTGACAGCCTTGAGATGCCTTTAGAGAATTATTTAGGTAGAATAAATCAGCATAGTGATGTGCTAATAAAAGAGGAAATTTCAGAGCAGCATACTGAAATGTTGCCAGAAGAAAGAAAGGCACGAAGGCCTTAGGGTTTTTATTTTAATAATTGTTTAATGAATGCAGGTTTTGTTGCAGATGCTAGAGAAAATTGGACACAGTTGGGCAGTCAAGTAAAGAAAGAGGAAGAAAATTCCGTGGAAATATTTAATCCATGGAATAAAGAAATTAAATTGTTGGAAATTATGCTGAAGAATCAGGATTCGATACAAGAAGAGAAAGAGCTTGAAGAAGTGTAGAATGTGAAGGTGCAAGAATTAGATGACATCAGCAACAAACTAAAGCAAAGAGGTGAAGATAGCAGTAAAGGGCATACTATGTAATGGTCCAATGAATTGCTGAAGAAAAGAGACAAAAAAATTGTCATAAATGACAATCTGGAAGAAGTTAGTAACTGCAGAAAGCAAGAGGGTGAGGATGACAGGGCGGCAGTAAGAATAAAAGATCAGCAATCAAGAGATGAAATAAATCAGCAATCAGAAGATTTATTAAACAGAGAAATTGAACTGATAAGAAGGATAATGATGAAAGTGTCTCAGAAGAAGACATCAGCAAGAAAGAAAAGAAGCAGCAGCAGCGAAAGGAAGACAGTAACAGACTGTGAAAATATAGCCAATGGAGAAAAACAACATAAAGTGTGGATACCTGGAGAAAAACAACAAACAACATCAAAAATAGATGACAAATTACAAAACAAGGTGTGGGATCTAGGAAGACAAAGATTAAAGGCACATGATCAGGAGATCATGATTATTTTTAACCTTGGGAGTCTGATGCAGGAGCATTAGGCTCAGAAAATTCTTTGTATTTTATTACACATAGGGGTCTTGTATTTCCAAAAGAGTGGGTTTCTTATGTAATGTTTTGAGTGATTTTAATGAGAATTAATTAAATATTGTAAGGAATTTTGTAAATGTTCTCAAATTATTAGAGAACATGAGAGAATTAGGATAGTTTAGATTCCATAGGGAATGAGAGATTTGAGAATTAATTGTAAATCTTAAGTTAGAATCAGTTTCATGATTTTATGGGATTAAAGAGAATCCTTAGGGATAAAGGATAGATTTTAGGACTTTGAGGAATTTGTTGAGATAATGGAGGATCTGAACCTAGATTGGTTCATAATCTTTTGTATAAATTGTAAAGCCTCAAAGAAAAAAGAAGATAGTATAGGTAGAGTAATAGGAATAAGAGGATTGAGTAGGTTTTAGACAAATAGGGGTTTGTTGTAAGCCTACGAGAAAATTTGATAGAAAGGCCATTGATCAGAATATCAGGTGAGAGAAGTAATTTTTTTAATTGTTTTGTTATTTATATACAGAGAAAACTCAATTCTAAAATGAGTGATTATGTCTGCATTGATTGTATGATTGATTGAATTATAGATTGTGTGTGAGAAATGCTCAGAGTTTATGAACAGGTATACAGAAAAACTTTGCAATAAGGGTTTGAAATGGTGGTTCTGCATACCATTGAAAATTTTGATGGAAACACTGAGTTAGGGTTATAATTATGAATTGAGACGAAGTGCATAAAAGGTTTGTATACATATCTGAGAAGACATATGAATTGAGGTGTATCGATCACTGAAAGGATCGATGACACAGAAGAAGAACTGAATTTCCAATTCAGTATTTGGATACATTAGACCATATGTATCGGAAGTACGTCCAATTGAACAGTGAATTCGGATCAGGACTAGAACAAAGAGGAACAGAGGAGTGGTTCTACAAAACCACCAAAGGAGTTTTTGCACAACCTTTAAAAGGTAAGTGGTGAACCTGAATGAACCTGTCGAAAGAAGAAACTTTAATTCATGGCACAGTGGACTAGAGAAAGCGAAATCGCAAAGTAGATGAATTGTATTTGTGTGGAGTTATAATGGAACCAGAAGTTTGGAAAGAGTAAGCAAGAGGAACTTTGGTCAGCGAAGTGTGGAATCATGAATCAATAGAAGATGGAAACATGGAGGGGGTTTCGAAAACCAACTAGTGGTTTTCACGCAGCTTTAGAGTGGTAAATGATAATTCCTTGAGTGAACGCGATACCTCTCAGCATGTGACATGTAGCATTGAAGGTAATTCAATACCACCCATTTTGCATGAAATAACATCATTAAAAATCAGGCTAAGTTGTTTTGCGATAACCATTGGATTGTTGAGTTGGAGCACGATGAAGCATCATCCGTTAGATGTATGAGCGATAAAGATCGACAGTGTAGAGATACATTGAAATAAAGTGTGGGCCATATATGCTTTGACATACAAGTAAGCCTCAACATATGTGCATTGGCAGAAATGGTAAGTTATAAAGTGTTATGTTAACTTTATAACATAAAGTTTCGGTTTAATGAAATTCTGCAAGGACATGCGATGTATTATGGCATGGTCCATAAAGGTTGTGATGTGATATGGCTAGAAATAAAGCAGAGATATGAATTTTAACCTAAAGTCTGAACTATGATAAACATTTGGGTTTTAATTTATAAATTCTGAGTTTATAGATATAATGTCGAGGAATTATTTTAACCAAAGGTTTATGGTAAGGTTATTGAAAGGAATTCCACTTGACTCAAGGAATAAAAGGATATTAAACCTTGATTTAAAAAATGAGGAAATCTTCTTTTGAAGATTAAATAAGAAGCTTCCGCATATGGAGAAGCCTCAGTTTTTAGTTTGATAAGATTTGTTTACAAGAGATTTGTATTAGGAGTGCAATTGTGGGTTTTTGTTGATGTGGCAGCATCATTATCCAATCATAAATACCTCCTATATTTTTCATTTTAAAAAAAAGACTAAAATACTTTTATAAAAGAATATTTTTTTGATATGATGCCCATACCTCAGGTTACTTATTCTCCTCCTAGCCATCTTATCAATAACCTTATTCTCCTCCTAGCTATCTCCTCCTTGTTACTTGTCCTTATAACAACTAAAACATGACAATACCAAATAGCATATGAAATGGATAACAAGAAATTATTTTTAGTTACAATACAATCTATGATCTCTTGATATGCAAGAAAATAATTTATACATGATTAGAATATCATTTAATGTCTCAACCATAAAAAAAAAAAATATAGGATATACTTTCTTATCTTCTCCTCTCAGATTTAGCTAAATAAAAAAATTCACCATCAACTGAACTTAAAGAAAAATATTTTCTCACCCTCTTCACAATCTTTCTCATAGGTATCTTCCATCGTTATAGATGCAAGAAAGATACAAATAATATCACTTATAAAAATATATCTATAGTTTAACCTTGATTTACACTTGAATTCAATTTTATAGAGAATTTTGAAAACTAGATATGGAAACTGCTAAAATGGTTTCCAAATAGGCATAATACCATTATGGACTACATAAATAGCAGTGGAATTTATGATGTTTTTCAAAGTAAACATCATATGCCACAAATTTTCACCATTAGGTTTGGGTATAAAAAGTTTTTTGGTACACCACAACTTAGCTGGAAAGAAAATTTGCATTTGAACAAATGTGAGAAGTTTCCAAAATATTGCACAAAAATACATAAGAAGACATGTAATATTTACATACTACAATTAGTTGATAATAAAAAAATGTACAAGTGAATGACATTGTATTTTTATATAAAGAAACTAAATGCTTTTGTGTGTCTATTTCTTTAATATCTTATTGTAGATTTTCTAGTAACATGCATTTTCTTCCACTTTTTCATTTTGAGGGTGCAGTGGGTTTGATATAGGTGAGTGTTAGGTGATTGAGTAAAATTGTGACAATAAAATAAATATGTTGGTTGAAGAGATGGATAAGTGCTTCCATGGGAAGAACTAAGCTATGTTCAAGATACAACGTTTGAATTCTAGAATCAATAAATATTTGAATGGAAGTTTTTTTTTAAACTAAGCAGCAACGAGGGATTTGAATCGGTGACCTATCACAAGGAATTCCTTAACCCTACACTCATCCACCGTCAATCCAAAACCCTGTGGGCTATTCAAATGGATGTATTGAATTAGTGAAGTAGTGGAATTGTTTAATGTGGCATTCCTTCAATTCAAAGGAGTTGTTCCAAAACATAATTGTAAATGGAGAGCATATATGTATGTGAGTTGTAAGAGATTATGATTGGGCACTTTTATCCATGAAATTTAATCTATATTATCATATGATAAGGCTTAAGTTCATAAGTTCTTAAGTTACTCAACATATTTTCAATGGAAAAAATTGTCTAATAGAAAATAAATTTCTAGAGTTTGTACATCAAGGAACAAGTGGTACAAATGATCAAAGATCATTTCTATAAGAAAAATTATTTCATATTAATAAAATATTTCATAAATAAAACCATAGCCATAGCCCAATGGTCATATTATATATGGTAAAATTCAATGAAATTAGCAACAAAGTAATGCAAGTTCCTAATTGATAATGGCTTAATGCACTTGTGTTTTGTTTTTCTAATTGGAGGAAAAAGTAATTGACGATGTGTTTTTTGCTCCTATAATAGCTCAAGGATATACTTCTTGTCCATCTCTCCATCAAGGGGCATTTCTATGAATGGGTTGGGTGCTACAAATAATATGACTAGCTTGGGTCCTTCTTTGTTGTTGTGGACCCAATAATGATCTCTCATGATCCTTTATGTAACAAGGGCTAGTCATTATATAATACAAGTTGTCACCTACATGTCTTATTCTTGTGAGTTATATATTATCCTATAGTCCCCCAATTTTGCATGGCCATTTGTAATAAGTTACTAGTTGACCATTTCAGGTTCTTATAGTTAACGATTCTTCTATTTCTAATATCTATCTACTTGAGATGGGTTGAGGATGACCTTGTACTCTTCTAATATCCTTCGATCACTTGCTTCCTTTCGAACTTTGGTCTATTTGTTGCAATTTTGCAAAGTGCAAGCCATTATAGTTGTTTTCCATCTCGATCTTTCTTTTTGTGTTCTCAACTCCCTCCTTGTCAGATTCACATGCTTTGTGGCATGTCTCTCATTTAAGGTAATGTGGATGATATCATTGTAAGAATTAGAAGATCATTATACATAATGAAATTATTATACAAAATGAGATGACATTGTGCTACCTAAATGTTACAAAATTGAGTTGTATACTAGACCCAAGGAAAGTAGATCTGTATTTTGGATATTAAGTATGGATTAATGCCAAATGATGTTTTTACTATAAGATCAATATACATAATAAAAACATTAAAATAATTGTTCACGCCTTTTTTTTGCAATATATATGGGTATTCATAGGTTCATCTAGCATATATATCATCTTTATGTTGGATAATCTAATTCCAACCACCTGCTAGGTGTTGAAACCATCCATCCATGTGTCCCAATTTAGTTTAACATAATCGAGTTTTAGTTCAATTTTAGTGAAGTCATTTATTGCCCATGTTTCCAATGTAATGTTATTTAAATTATTCGTAATCTTTGAGAAGAGTAATCCTATGCTCCACTTCATTTCATTTTTCAATTCTTGTCATGTAATGAGATCTAGTTTGCATAAAACTTCGGAGAGAGCAGCAACCAGAGCGAAGTTGAAGCAGCAAAGAGAAAAAGCGATCATGACTCTTTGAGAGAGCAACAAAAGTTTGAAAAAATTGGAAGATGCCTTGTGCGAAGAAGAAACACAATAACGAAAAATCCAGTTACTGCGAAGCCAATGAAGGCTCCAGGAAAAACAAATTGAATAAAGGTCAACTCAAAATCATTTTTTTTCTCCAGGCAAAACAAATTGAATAAAGGTCAACTCAAAATAATTTTTTTAAAATTGTTTCAGCATAACGCACTCAGGCAATCAGAGCAGTGCGTTCTTAACACGGCCAAGAAGTTGATAAAATGCGTTAAGCATTACTAATGCAAAAAAGGAGTCTTAAAAGACGCGTTAGTTTTGAAAACTTATAGCGATCTTGCTCGCACGCGGACATAGAGCCTCAATGATAGCATTAGCTAAATTCTAGCTCAACAAGCCCCTTCGGTGCACGAAGTTTGAATACCACCTCTGCAATGCTCTACCATTGTTTTAATTCTGCATCATAGTGAATTTTCTTTGGAGTTTGTTAGGATTATGCTTACTTAGTTTAGTTTGGGTTTGTTGAGGAAGTTGAGAGATTCTCTCAACTTCTCTCTCTAATATTAGAATTAGTTCGATTTGAGTTCAACTATATGTACGTATGTAATCTCTATTGATCTGTGCACAGTAATATACTCTATTGTTTGTGTGTTATTCCTGTGTAATGGTTTCCATTTCATTTTTTAATTTGGTATCAGAGCAAGATGACTCGTGATTTTCACTAACTGATATCGTTTCAGTTTTGATTCGACGTTTCTTTGCTTGAACCCATTCTTCTGAATTATGTGAGGAGTTGCCTCTCATTTTGCTGCAGCGAAAGCGTGGAACCTAATTTGGAGCCAGCGTGAAGAGGCTCGGCTCTCTGCCAGCATGAAGCAGCGTGAGATCATTTTTATTAAGTTCAAATTGTGATCCGTTATGTGGCTACTCTGTGCAGAAGTGAGAGCATCTTGGGCATGCATCTTGGAGTGCTTTATGAACTATCTCAATCAGTTGTTTTGCAGACCATGATGCATTACAAGATACTGGCCGAAAACGCAGCTCAAAGAAATTTTCCAAGGGAGCCATAAAATTAGAGCAAACAAGGAACGAGAGCCATCAATTCAATTTGTTTTAGATCTATAAGTTTTAGATTTAGATTTTCTTTCCAACGTGGAGGCTATTGCATTGGAAAAGTTTAATGGCTTTAATTTCTATACTTGGAAGGTAAAGTTCAACTGCAAATGATGAGTAGGAATCTGTGGAATATTGTATAAGGCTCAGAAAAAGCACCTACAGATGCTAAATAGTTAATTAAATGGGAAAAAAGAGAGGAAAGAGCCAAGTCTATCCTTGGACTATCACTTGTAGATTCCCAGCTACATCTTATTGACTTACAGAAATCTTCTACAGCAATATGGGAAGAAATGAATAAGGTATTTGGGGCAAACACTGTTAATGCAAAAATTTTCTTAAAGTTACAATTGTTTAAACTCCAAATGGATAGTGAGACATCATTGTCAACACACATAAATGATTTAAGAGCTTTGATGAGACAGTTGTCAGAAATTAATTCTAAAGTAGATGACGATGATGCAAAAGTAGTTTTATTAAATAACTTGTCTTCAAAATATGATAACTCCATATTTAATCTAAGTCAAATGTCACTTCAATCACTTGATGAAATGATATTAGCTCTTATGGAAGAAGAAAAAAAGATAGGTGGCACAGAGGCTAGTTCACACAATGAACTTGCACTATTCTCCAAGGGAAGGGTGAATAAAAATAAGATTGAATGCGTCTATTGTCATAAATATGGACATACAACATTCAATTGCAAAATTCGGGCTCAAGATCTTTTGAATGGAAGATTGAAAAAATCAGCCTATGCAGCATTTTTAGAAGATTCACCTGATACTATATTTGAAGACTCTTCAAGTGACAATGAATCTTCTGAACCATCTCTCAAACTTTTCTAAAGAACATTTTGTGATGTGATGTGCAAGTGTGTGGTGTGGTGTGGAATATATCATTATAGTGTGGGGTTTAAGCTTATATTTGTTGTTATGAGATTTGTGTAGTGCAGAACCAATTATTGAACAATTTAGCATTATTTAAGTTAGTCGTTCTCGACGTTCTTCAGTGACGAGAGAAAAAGTGGTTAATTTGATTGTGGGAATTTGTTATATGCTGATGGGTCTTGTTGTGCTTCGGGCTTCAAGAGCATCGGTTACAGGTTATACAATGAGATCCTTGTGTGTAAAGGTCACTTTGTAGGATTGATCGCTGATCATATTCTGTAGCTAGAATATTTTCCTATATGACTGTTGAAATTAATTCTTCGGGGTTATTTCACAGATGGAAATATTTCAATAAGGTAGTTCAGTGTCGGGACTCTTCTTCGGGGGTGTCAAGAATCTTTAATCTTACAAATTCAACATTGATGGTCAGAAGAAGGTGTACTTTAAATGGGTTGAAAGGTAAGCTCGAAGATGAGGAGAAAGAAAGAGTGGAGTCCAGAAGACTACAGAGTGGGTAGAGTTGCTAATAAAGACCAGATCAGATAAAGAGACGAAAATTCAAAGTGTTGTAATTGTGATTAAGTATTATATGTTTTTTAAAGTAAGCATTAAGGGAGGGTATTAGAGTTTGTTAGGATTATGCTTACTTAGTTTAGTTTGGGTTTGTTGAGGAAGTTGAGAGATTCTCTCAACTTCTCTCTCTAAGATTAGAATTAGTTAAATCTAAATTCAACTATATGTACGTATGTAATCTCTATTGATTTGTGCACAGTAATATAATCTATTGTTTGTGTGTTATTCATGTGCAATGACTGCCATTTCATTTTTTAATTTTTGCATCGCACCTGCATTCGCTTGAATGGATCCCATTGAAACAATAATCTTTGTAGCTATTCTATCCATTTTAGTGGGAATCATTGTTTCGAATTATAAGATCAGTGTTTCGTTCGATCACAAATTGCTTGAAAAGTCAAAAGGTCGAGAATTTTTTTGAGTAAGAAAAGTATTCACGAGTCCTAAAGAAACCATGAGTATTGTTTTTGAAAGTTTATTTTGAGAAGGAATTTTCTTAAAAAATGCTTCATGTGTTTTTTATTTGAAGTTAAATTTAAGTTGGCATACGTAAATAAAAAAGTGCATATATAATTGTTTAAAAAAAAAAGGTATGATATGATATGGTGTACTGTTGAAGTGCATATGTGGAAAAAGCATGTTTTATTTATGGTTTAAATGTTCATATATACGGATTTTAAGTTTATAAAGTTTTTTCAAAAAGAATTTTGGTTGTAGAGAAATTGCAAGTTTATTTTTTTGTGGAAGAGTAGCAGAGAAGCCACCACAAAAGATGTACGCAAATCAGTTTTTTTGTTGAGTCGCACGAATACTCAAGAAATGGGAAAATCCAAGAGGCAAAAGCGAAAACAAGAGATGTTTCAGATCTTCTTAGATCTGGAAGTGAAGAGACAAAAAGACGTATTTGCATTAAAATGCATAAAAGAATCTGTGGATGATAGTATTCTTCACTTGATTTCAGATGCCGAGACAACCAAGGAGGTTTGGGATATCCTTGAGAGGTGTTTTGGTGCAATGGGAGCATTGAATTTGAAGATAAAAGTGGATCTATAGCAACAGATCTACAACGAGATGAAAAGAGTCAGCCACAAGTGAATGGTGTCTGTGAAGAAGCAGCAGAGAAGGACCACAAAGATGGTTTTGAACCAGAAAGTCAATTTTAAATTGTAAGTACATAGACGATCATGTATGTTAATTAAAATTTTATGTGGTTGTAATTAAGCGGGAGTGTTGGAGAATCTAATTCCAACCACATGCTACGTGTGGATACGGCTCATCCAATTGTCCTTTCACATAGTCTAGTTGAAGTCATTTATTCACGATGTTTGTAATGTAATGTTATTAAACTCATCTGCTCCAATTCTTTTGATTTTTCAATACATAGAGTAGTAGTTATCTTAATTAAATTTTTATCTAGTTGTAATTAAGGGAGAGTGTTGGAGAATCTAATTCTAACCACTTGGTAGGTGTCGAAACGGTCCATCCAAGTGTCCCAATTCAATTTAACATAGTCGAGTTTTAGTTCAATTTTAGTGAAGTCATTTATTGCCCATGTTTCCAATGTAATGTTATTTAAATGATTAGTAATCTTTGAGAAGAATAATCCTATGCTCCACTTCATTTCAGGTTTCAATTCTTGTCATGGTATGAGAGCTAATTTACATAAAAACCCAGAGAAAGGAGCAACCACAGCTAACTTGGAGCAGCAAAGAGAAAAAGCGATTATGAGTCTTTGAGAGAGCAACAAAAGTTTGCAGAAATTGGAAGATGCCTTGTGCGAAGAAGCAACACAATAACGAAAAAGCCAGTTACCGCGAAGCCAATGAAGGCTCCAGGCAAAACGAATTGAATAAAGGTCAACTCAAAATCATTTTTTTTTAAATTGTTTCAGCATAACGCACTTAGGCAATCAGAGCAGTGCGTTATTAACGCAGCCAAGAAGTCGACGAAATGCGTTAAGCGTTACTAACGCAGCAAAGGAGTCTTAAAATCCGCGTTAGTTTCGAAAACTTACAGCGATCTTGCTCGCACGCGGCGACAGAGCCTCAACGATAGCGTTAGCTAAATTCTAGCTCAACAAGCTCCTTCGGTGCACGAAGTTTGAATACCACCTCTGCAATGCTCTACCATTGTTTTAATTCTGCATCATAGTGAATTTGCATCGCAACTGCATTCGCTTGAATGGATCCCATTGAAGCAATAATCTTTGCAGCTATTCTGTCCATTTTAGTGGGAATAATTGTTTCGATTTATAAGATCAATGTTTTCTTCGTTCGATCACAGATTGCTTGAAAAGTCAAAAGGTCGGGAATTTTTTTGAGTAAGAAAAGTATTCACGAGTCATAAAGAAACCATGAGTATTGTTTTTGAAAGTTTATTTTGAGAAGGAATTTTCTTAAAAAATGCTTCATGTGTTTTTTATTCGAAGTTAAATTTAAGTTGGCATAGTAAATAAAAAAGTGCATGCATAATTGTTTAAAAAAAGGGTCATGATATGATATGGTGTACTGTTATTTGAAGTTAAATTTAAGTTGGCATCGTAAATAAAAAAGTGCATGTATAATTGTTTAAAAAAAAGGGTCATGATATGATATGGTGTACTGTTGAAGTGCATATGTGGAAAAAGCATATTCTATTTACGGTTGAGCATTTATGTATAGTGTCGCAAACTCTCCAAAGTTGCTTCAAATTAAGCTGTACAAAGAATCAACCGCTCCGCATTTATGTATAGTGTGACAAATTCTCAAAAGTTGCTTCCACAAATGACAAATTTAGGGATCTCTAGACCCGACAAATTATAGGAATCTATTAAGCCGCTGCGGGGGTCATTCTTGGGTCGGCCGAATACTATTTATAAGAAATTCTTATGAGGTGACATATCATCTGATTGAGTTCAATATCTCTGCATTTAGGAAGATGTCCCTGCCTTCGTCTTTGTTGTCATCCCATCGCATTCCACATTTCCACAGCTCGCTTAATGGAGGAACCAGTGCTGGCAAACGGAGAAACTTGTACCGACGATGGGGTACTAAAGGTGAGTATATAATTTCTATTGTGTTCTTTTGTGTGAAATACTAGCTCATTTTATTATTTGGCCATTCTACATTTAAATGAAGAATGAATATAATTTATTTTTCCTAGACTATTCATGCTCCACTAGAATTATTATGGTTAATTTTATCTCACATTAATTTCAGCTCAACTGGTTAATGTATCTTGATATGCAGGCCGTTCAAGCAAGATAATTGTTGCTTGTGTTCGGGAAGGTACAGCCTCCCATACTTACCCGTCTACTGAAAATTTTGCTAAAAATTTAATTTCTAATAAGACTGCGATTATAGGTATTTTGTTATCGATGATTTCGGATGTTACATATAGGTATTTTGTTATGGTGTGATTCATCTTTAAGAAAAGAGGTATTTTGTTATATATGTTCAGAACCAATAAGTATGATTTATATTTAAGAAAAAGGTTGAATAATTTTACTATATATATTTGAAGTGTGATTCATCTTTTACTATATATAATTTATTGAATTTCAAAATTAAATTCTACAATATATTTGTTGAATCCTAAAATTCTACCCCTTATTCATTATTGATTCCCCAAATATTTGACAATCAGAAAGAATTGACCGAGCCCACGTCAGTCTTATTGCTTAATATTGGGCAAATACGAATGTCCAAATTCTACAACCAGATACCTATACCTATATGATGGATCTGGAAATAATTTCTCAATTTAAATGTTTATAACCTTGTTCTTCCCATACTGTTTTTCCAGATCCTACAGCGCTGAAACGAGATTTTCCTCCAGGTTTTTGGAAGGACCATGTTATCGAATCTCTAATGCCATCTTACAAGGTTAGTAATCTTAGTGCCTGTCGATTGAATGAATGCCCACCACTGTACCAGCTCTTCGTCCATTGTTATTATTGACGACGTGAAATAATTAATATAGGTTACACCATCAGACGAGAAGCGTATCGAGACATTAATATCTGAGATTAAGGATATGTTTAGATCTATGGGCAATGGGGAAACTAATCCCTCTGCGTATGACACTGCTTGGGTAGCAAGGATTCCAGCAGTTGATGGCTCTAAGAAGCCTCAGTTTCCTGAAACACTTGATTGGATTCTTCAAAATCAGTTGAAAGATGGCTCTTGGGGTGAGGAATTCTACTTCCTTGCATATGACCGAATACTAGCTACTCTTGCATGTATTATTACTCTTACTATATGGCGGACTGGAGACTCACAAGTGCAAAAAGGTCTGTACATCGATCAAGGCCGTTATATACACACTCTGTTTGAAGGATTGAAGTAGAAATATGTTGATATCCGCATTGCCCTTGCCATGCCATGTCTTCGGACAGTGACAAGATTATGGCATATTATCTCCTGTGAATGTTTTTTAACCTGTGAATATTTCAGGGATTGAATTTTTCAAGGCACAAGCTGGAAAAATAGAGGAGGAGGCTGATAACCATAGGCCAAGTGGATTTGAATTAGTATTTCCTGCAATGCTAAAAGAAGCTAAAGACTTAGGTTTGGATCTGCCTTATGAATTACCTTTCATCAACCAAATCATTGAAAAGCGGGAGGCTAAGCTTCAAAGGTTAGAATCTGATATTTTTTCCATTCTCCCCTGTCATTGATAAATTAGCCATCTCTTAAAGTGATAACTAATTAACTTTACCTTTTACCTTGGACGTGGTGTTTGGATTAGGCTTCCTACCAATCTTCTCTATGCCTTTCCAACAACGTTACTGTATTCTTTGGAGGGCCTGAAAGAAATAGTAGAGTGGGAGAAAATAATGAAATTTCAATCCAAGGATGGATCATTTCTCAGCTCGCCGGCATCTACAGCTGCTGCGTTCATGAGTACTGGCAACCAAAAATGCTTGGAATTCTTGAATTTCGTCTTGAAGAAATTTGGCAACCATGGTATCATCATCATGGTTTCTTTTTATATGATTTGTGAAAAATGGTATATGATGAATACATGTTTTTAGGATTAATGACTGCATCATTAAAATTTAGTTGACGATATTTGTTATTACAGTGACTTGTCACTATCCCCTTGATCTATTTGAACGCTTGTGGGCTGTTGATACTGTTGAGAGGCTAGGGATCGATCGCCATTTCAAAGAGGAGATCAAGGGCGCGTTGGATTATGTTTACAGGTATTATGTCTTTGGATTATGTTTACAGGTATTATTAGGTCTTGATCAACTCATTATAAATACCTGGTAATTGTTGTGCAGCCACTGGGAGGAAAGAGGGATTGGATGGGCGAGAGAGACTCTTATTCCTGATATCGATGATACAGCCATGGGCCTTCGAATCTTGAGGCTGCATGGATACAATGTATCCTCAGGTAAAATGTTGGTGTTGGTGTTGGGAATTTTGAAAATGGTCATGTTCTTTAATTCATTCATTCAAATTGTTGAACTCTGCAACCAACATTTTTGGCAGATGTTTTAAAAAATTTTAGAGATGAGAATGGGGGGTTCTTTTGCTTCTTGGGTGAAACACAGAGAGGAGTTACAGACATGTTAAATGTCAATCGTTGTTCACACGTTGCATTTCCGGGAGAAACGATCATGCACGAAGCAAAACTCTGCACGGAAAGGTATCTGAAGCATGCTCTGGAGGATGTGGGTGCCTTTGACAAATGGGCTCTTAAAAAGAATCTTCGCGGAGAGGTACATAATATTGCTGGCCCTTTTAATTATCGGTCGTGCTATCATATATATATATATATATATATATATATATATATATATATATATATCATTCGACAAATGGGCTCTTAAAATGAATATTCGAAGAGAGGTACATAACATTTCCGGCTGTTTAGGTTATCAGTATTGCTATCGTGATCGTTGCAGATTATATATATATAGCAGATTATATATATATATATATCCTTTGACAAATGGGCTCTTAAAATGAATATTCGAAGACAGGTACATAACATTTGTGGCTGTTTAGTTATCAGTCTTTATATATATATATATATATATATATATATATATATATATATATATATATATATATATATATATATATATATATATATATCCTTTGACAAATGGGCTCTTCAAATGAATAATCGAAGAGAGGTACATAACGTTTGTGGCTGTTTAGGTTATCAGTATTGCTATCCTGATCATTGCAGATTTTGGAAATATCAAATTAGATTTTAAAAATCATATTTTAAGAAAATATCAAAATCTATAATAGAATTGGTTTTTCATAGATATATATACACATACACAATATAATATATTCAAACTTTCATCGGTGTTTGGTGTTTGATAATTTTTTCAACAGGTGGAATATGCACTCAAATATCCCTGGCATAGAAGTATGCCCAGGCTGGAGGCTAGAAGCTACGTTGAAAATTATGGACCAAATGATGTCTGGGTCGGGAAAATTTTGTTTATGTGAGATTGATAAAACCTCTCTGTAATTTTAACTTTCACGATCATATGATTGAGTATTTCAGCTTTTCCAGTTAGTATTATGGAAACATAAATATACTGTTTCAACTCCTTTCTGTAACAATAAACTGTAGGAAATAAATTATTAAACAACAGCAATGTCTTAAAATAGTTTTTATCTCTATAAAACCTCCAGTAATATTTACTTCCCTCTGTAATTCCCTCCCTCTACCAGGATGCCAAACATTTCCAACGAAAAATATTTGGAATTAGCAAAATTGGACTTCAATCGTGTGCAAGCTTTACACAGACAAGAGCTTCAAGAGATTCGGAGGTGCCACTTAGTGCACATTTCCATTTCATTCATTGGTATTAAGTGTATCTTCCTTGAGTCACAGCTAACAATATATTTTTGCATCGTTCAAAGGTGGTGGAATTCATCGGGTTTCTCAGAGCTTGGGTTTACTCGGGAACGTGTGGCTGAAATATATTTCTCAGTAGCGTCTTTTCTGTTTGAGCCAGAATTCGCTACCTGCAGAGCCGTTTACGCAAAAACTTCTATTTTCACCGTCATATTAGATGATCTTTATGACGCGCATGGAACTTTAGACAATCTCAAGCTGTTTACAGAATCTGTGAAAAGGTAAATATTTCGTTTATTTCAACCCTTTCTTTTTTTACCAAAATCAAGCTACTTTTTTAGTGCTGAATTTAACGAGAGTCACGGGAGAGGTCAATTGGGCCATCAGATTTCAAGATCTTTTAAGAATCGGCTTATAGTCGGTCAAGTTTTACATACTCTACCATTTTCGATTTCAATTATTACATGCTACCATTTTCGATTTCAATTATTAAAATCCATAAAGAAGTAGATATTTATATTTTTCTTATCAGGATACTCTATCATTTTCATGGGAATTTCTGAATATTTTTTATTATTAAAATCTATAAAGATGTTTATACTTTATTGAAAAAACATCTTTATTTATTTGGATGATAGATTTTAACATATTTCTTAAAATTAACCTACAAGAATTAAGTCAATTAACTTTTTTCATGTCAATCAAATTCTCTAAATATGGAATTTGCAATTAAGAAAAACATAAATACTTCATAATTAAACCTATTAAGGTAAAATATGTAAATTCAGTTTACACTCCATTTGATGACCACTAATTTATATATTGACATTTTTTTAGATGGGATCTATCACTTATAGATCAAATGCCACCTGACATGAAAATATGTTTCAAGGGTTTCTACCATACTTTTAATGAAATAGCCCAAGAAGGACACAAGAGGCATAGGCGTAACGTGCTACGCTACATTCAGAAAATTGTATGTATTAAGTCTCTCATAAATTTATGCAGTTTAATATTGATTATAGATTTATGATTCATTGGTATGCTATATATTGATCATAGATTATAAATTATATATTGGTATAGTATAAACTCATTATAGATTCGTGATTCACTCATATGGTACATGGCAGTGGGAAGTCCAACTAGCTTCTTTTACCAAAGAAGCAGAATGGTGTGCACGTAGATATGTGCCATCCTATGACGAATACATAGAGAACGCAAGCGTGTCAATAGGGCTCGGAACAATGGTTCTCATAAGTGCTCTTTTCACTGGGGAGATTGTTACACATGATGTCCTCTCCAAAATTGGTCAAGGATCCAGATTTCTATACCTCATGAGCTTGACAGCACGTCTCATCAACGACACCAAAACTTACCAGGTATTTAGTATTTCCAACATCTATGCCATATTAATCACCATGTGGTAACCTCATGATCAACTTCTTGGTTTTCTATCTCGTTACTGTAATGATAATAGTGTGTAATAGTGTGTATTCAATAGACAATATTAAGAAGCATTAGTTAGATGAAAATAACTTATATACTATGGAAAAGACGAAAAAGTAATGAACCAATCAATCATTAACTAACTACTAATGTACCAATCAATCATTAACTAACTTAAGTGCACGATTGTTTAATATTTAAACCAGACTATTCATATACTTTACTTGCTTCTCATGTTTAATAAACACAGGTTGAGAGAGGTCAAGGCGAGTTGGCTTCTTCTATACAGTGTTACATGAAAGACCATCCTGAAGTTTGTGAAGAAGAAGCTCTGGAACACGTGTATAGTTTCATGGATAATGCCCTTGATGAGTTGAACATGGAGTTTGTGAAAAACAAAGATATAGTACCAGACAGTTGCAGGAGACTAGTTTTTGAATCGGCAAGAATATCGCAGTTGTTTTGCATGGATGGAGACGGTTTGACACTTCCAAATAATATGGAAATCAAGGAGCATGTCAAAAATTGTCTCTTCCAACCGATTTCCTAGATTCAATACTTTAGTTGAAGTCCCTTGATCATGACCATGTGTTAACCTTATAATAATGTATGCATAGAAGTTGTTTCCTCGTATTAGTATTTGTTAGAGTTTTCTTGTTTGTTTACTAAGAGACATTAGATAACATGTAATATATTTGGAAAATATTATTTTTAAAGTATACACTAATATCGATGGTAAATATATGATCAATAGATATTCATTAACAATTAGATGTATAGTGTTAATGTGGCTATTAGAAATTGATTATTCCTACTTGTTATTAATTATATAAATAATAACAACTATATATATATATATATATATATATATATATATATATTAAAAAGTAATATAATATAAGTATAATATTATAATATAATATCTCTACAATGATGCATCCATACTATTTATTCATGAAGATTAATTAACTTCTTCACCTTGTCCTGAGGATGAACCACATTAGTTGGTTCGAAACATCAACCGAATCTTAATAATGTGATTATTCCGAAAGACATTTATCTACATTATGGATCACAAAATTCTTAGATCTAACATATATAGTAATTGTTAATAATTATTATTACTTATTGATAATTGTTAACTATTAATACTTTTTAATAATTAATTATTATTTATTATTATTACTTAATTAATTTTTATTGATAATTATAATTATAATTACAATTATAATTATAAACCCAAGGGATTAATAAACCCAAGGAATTTATATTGTAAACCCAATAGATTTTAAACCGAAGGGATTTACATTATACCTTAACATTAATATTATAAACCCTATAAATAATATATGCCCTAGGATTATGAACCCTTAGATTAATAAACCCAAGGGATTGATATTATAAACCCAAGGCACTAATAAACCCAATGGATTAATACTAAAAACCCAAGGGAATAATATTATAAACTCGAGGCACTAATAAACCCAAGGGATTAATACCAAAAATCCAAGGGATTAATATTGTAAACCTAAGGTATATAAACCCTATGATAAATATCATAAACCATAAAATAAACATGGTTGACCATGGTTGATTTTCACATTTAGGCAATCTTTGTCACAATTTGATGTTGTACCATAGTTGACCATCGTTGATCATGGTAGATTTTCATATTGAGACAATCTTTGTCACAATGCGGCATTTGACTATGGTTGACTATGGTTGATGTTCATACTGAGACAATGTTTGTCACAATGTGACGTTTGACCATGGTTGTCCTGGTTGACCATGATTAACTATGGTTGACCATGATTGATTTTAATATTAAGACAATCATTGTCACAATGCGATGCTGGACCATGGTTGACCATGATTGAACATGGATGACCATGGTTGTTTTTCATATTGAGACAATGTTTGTCACAATGTCATGTTCGACCATCATTGACCATGGTTGACAATGGTTGAAGATGGTTTATATTCATATTGAGACAATATTTGACACAATGTGACGTTGGACCATGGTTGAGCATGGTTGAACATGATTATAAACCCAAGGGATTAATATTATAAACCAAAGGCACTAATAAACCCAATGGATTAATACTAAAAACCTAAGGGAATAATATTATAAACCTAAGTCACTAATAAATCAAAGGGATTAATACTAAAAATCCAAGGGAATAATATTAAACCTAAGGAATTAATATTGTAAACCTAAGGTATATAGACCCACTCATCAATATCATAAACCTAAAATAAACATGGCTGACCATGGTTGATTTTCACATTAAGACAATCTTTTTCACAATGAATAGTTTCTCAATGTGGCGTTGTACCATAGTTGACCATGTTTGACCATGGTAGATTTTCATATTGAGACCATATTTGTCACAATGTGATGTTGGACCATGGTTGAACATGATTGACCATGGTTGCCATGGTTGATGTTCATATTGAGATAATATTTGGCACAATGTGATGTTGGACCATGTTTTTCCATGGGTGACCATGATTGACCATGATTGATTTTCATATTAAGACAATTGTTGTCACAATGCGACGTTGGACCATGGTTGACCATGATTGAACATGGCTCGCCATGGTTGTTTTTCACATTGAGACAATCTTTATCACAATGTCATATTGGAACATTGTTAACCATGGGTGACAATGGTTGAACATGGTTGATTTTCATATTGAGACAATATTTGTTACAATGTGACATTGGACCATAGTTGAGCATGGTTGAACATGATTATAATGCCAAGGAATTGATATTATAAACCCAGGGGATTAATACTAAAAACTAAAGGGATTATAAACCCAAGGGAATAATATTAAACCCAAGGGATTGATATTATAAACCTAAGGTATATAAACCTTAAGATAATATGATGAACCCTAAAAGAAACATGGATGACCATGGTTTTTTTTTCCTCAAGAAAAATTGTAATTTTATTAAAAGAAACAAAATTACATGTTTCATCAGCAGAGAATAGACTAAAAAGCCAACTGAGACTGGTGTTCATAAAAACAAGCAAGTGACAATTAATATGCAATGGGGAGAAAAACTATGTTTTTCTCCCTTTCTTTTTTTCCACCTTCTGCCATGCATCTTGTGATGATGTGGGGGAGACAAGTGCGAGATGATTTTCAACTGTAGCTACTCCTAATTCCTTGTCCAAGTCCGAGGTTTCTGATGAGTGATGCCTTTTGTTCCCACCGCAGTCAGGTACAACTGGTTCCTGTGTGGGCAGGTCCTGTTGTGTTTGTATATCAAATGGATCCAGTGTGTCTTTTCTTATGCTTCCAAGACTATTGTTAACTTTTTGTTCCCATATGGTGTGGGTGCATTCGCTTCTTCTTCTATCTCCTCTTCTGGGTCACATGGGGGGTTTACCATCCTTTGGGTGCTTTTTCGGTCCTCTTCTTTCTTGGATTATCTATCTCTGCTTCAAGACATGTATTTTGTAGATGACCAGTCTGTTTGTAAATTCTGCATCTGAATGCTATGTTTTCATAGTCTATATGTCGCAACCATTTTTTATGTTTGTTGCTGAACTTAATGAGAGTCATGGGAGAGGTCATGAATGAATTAATGAATGATATTTTAACGTCCATGAGACTAAAAATAGTCTATGGGACCACCATCTTCCTTGTTTTTTTCCTTCTGTAATTCAATCCTTTTCTTACTCAAATTAATGATGAGCTGACCTAAATTTCTAACGTTTCCATCACTGAAAATACAATTCCATGGAATTCATGCTAACATACTACCGTAACCGTCCCTGATATCTCTAAAAGCATCATATTCCAAAATGAAATGTTTTTTCTATTCCATTGCCCCAGAAGTGCAAAAAGTACATACCCTTTCTTCCCAAGCTTCTTTAGGTCTCTTCCACTGTCTCGTTTCACACCGAAGTTGATGTGAGTTAGTTCTTAATTGAGCAATAAGAACCTTTTCTCTCCATGGAATGCTAGCTCCAATGTATTATTTTTGTTGGATATCGCAAGTGGGGCCATCAGATTTCAAGATCTTTTAAGAATTTGCTTTTATGGTGAGTCAATTTTTACATACTCTACCATTTTTTATTTCAATTATTACATAATACCATTTTCGATTTCAATTATTAGAATCCATAAAGAAGTAGATCTTTTATATTTTTATTATGAGGATACTATATTTTTTTCATGGGAATTTCTGAATATTTTTTATTATTAAAATCTATAAATATTTTTATACTTTATTAAAAAATAAAAACCTAAGGGCATAATATTATAAACCTAAGGCGCTAAAAAATCCAAGAGAATAATATTAAACCTAAGGGATTAATATTGTAAACCTAAGGTATATAAACCATATGATAAATAGCCTAAACCCTAAAATAAACATGGTTGACCATGGTTGATTTTCACATTGAGACAATCTTTGTCACAATGAATAATTTTTCAATGTGGCATTGTAACATAGTTGACCATGATCGACCATGGTTTCCATGGTTGATGTTCATATTGAGATAGTATTTGTCACAATGTGATGTTGGACCATGGTTTTCCACGGGTGACCATGATTGATTGACCATGATTTATTTTCATATTAAGACAATCGTTGTCACAATGCGACGTTGGGCCATGGTTGAACATGATTGAACATGGCTCACCATGGTTTTTTTCATATTGAGACAATATTTTTCACAATGTCATGTTGGACCATTGTTAACCATGGTTGAAAATGGTTGAACATGGTTTATTTTCATATTGAGACAATATTTATCACAATGTGATGTTGGAAAATGGTTGAGCATGGTTGAACATGATTATAAACCCAAGGAATTGATATTATAAACCCATGTGATTAATACTAAAAATTGAAGGGATTATAAACCCAAGGGAATAATATTAAACCCAAGGGATTGATATTATAAACCTAAGGTATATAAACCTTAATATAATATGATGAACCCTAAAATAAACATGGATGACCATGGTTGACAATGGTTGATTTTCATATTGACACAATCTTTATCACAATGCAGCATTTGACCATGTTTGATTTTCATTTTGAGACAATATTTGTCACAATGCAATATTGGACCATGGTTGAAAATGGTTGACCATGGATGACAATGGTTGTCACAATGTGATGTTGGACGAGGAGACAAACTTTGTCACAATGTGATGATGGTTATTAACCTTGGTTTACCATTGCTGATTTTCATATTGAGACAATATTTGTCACAATGCGTCATTGGACCATCTTTGACCATGATTGACCATGGTTGATTTTCATATTAAGGAAATATTTGTCACAATGTGAAATTGGACCATTTTTTACCATGGTTAACCATGGTTAACCATAATTGACCATGTTTGGCCAATTTCAACCATGATTTACCATGGTTGACCATGATTTATTTTCATATTGAGAAAATCCTACAAAAACTCTAAGATAAATATTATAAGCCAAGGTATATAAACCCTATGATAAATATTATAAGTAACCATTCTCACAATGCAACGTTGGGTGATGGTTGACCATGGTTGATTTTTGTATTGAGACAATATGTGTCACAATGCGACATTAGACCATGGTTGTCACAATGTGATGTTGGACCAAGAGACAATATTTGTCACATTGTGACATTTAACCATGGTTGACCATGGTTGATTTTCATATTGAGATAGATTTTGTCACAATGTGACACTGGAAAATGGTTGACTTTGATTGATTTTCATATTAAGAAAATCCTATGATAAAATATTATAAACCAAAGAATATAAACCCTATGATTAATATTATAAACCTTATGAATAACATTAAACCCTAAGAAAATGAACCCTTAGATTGATAAGCCCAAGGGATTGATATTATAAACCCAAGGGATTAATTCTAAAACCCCGAGGTATTACAAAAAAAAGAGAATAATATTAAATCGAAGAAATTAATACTATAAACCCAATGTATATAAATTCTAAGATAAATAAACTCAAGGAAATAATAAACCTAAGGATTGATATTAAAAGCTCAAGATGTTATAAACCCAAGGGATAAATATTATAAACCCAAGGAATATAAACCCTAAGATAAAAAGTATAAACACTAAAATCAACATGGTTGACTATGGTGAGCATGAATGATTTTAATATTGACAAAATATTTTCCATGATTGAACATGATTGATTTTCATATTAAGACAACATTTCTCACAATGCTATGTTGGACAATGGTTGACCATAGTTGATTTTCATATTGCGACAATCTTTCTCGAAATGTGACACTAGACCATGGTTGAACATGCTCGACAATGAGTATAAACTCAAGGGATTTATATTAAACCTTATGATT
The DNA here is from genome assembly GCA_034641835.2 of Pinus albicaulis. Taxonomy (NCBI): domain Eukaryota; kingdom Viridiplantae; phylum Streptophyta; class Pinopsida; order Pinales; family Pinaceae; genus Pinus; species Pinus albicaulis. The sequence goes on from CM076575.1 coordinate 1,410,981,062, forward strand.
AATATTATAGGGGCGGAAACGTGAAGCTAGGTTACACTTTTGTGAGAATCGGGGGCCGAAATTTTTTTTCAACAATAGTTCGGCCGAACATTTTTCAATGTTTGGCCAAAATTTGTAAGAGTTCGGCCGAACTTTCTTATAAATTTCGGCCGAACTTGTGATTCCGTTTAGATTGACGGCACACTGACGGCGTGGGAAAACAGAATTTTTGCTGGAGATTGGAAAACCAGCAACAAAAGTTCGGCCGAACTATGAGTTCGGCTGGACTTTTACTTTTAAAATAGTTCAGTCAAACTATTTTCTATAAATAAATCGCCCGTGAATGTTTATGGTTTACTGTTTCATTGTTCGCGTGTTTTTATTGTGGTTTATCGTTTTCACTCTGTTCACACTGTTGTTGCTGCCGCCGCGCTGGTGCTCCTACCGTCCGCATTTTTTTTTTGTGCATTGAATTAAAAAAATGTCTCTGCATTTTATTAAATGTCTGTGTATTAAATGTCTCTGTATTTTAAAAAAATGTCTTTGTATTAAAATTTTTGTGTTGTATTAAAATTTTGGTGTTTGTCGGCCCGCTCATCTCGAAGATCTATCTCCCTCCCTACCTTTTTTTTTTTTCACAAGAGAAGAAACATTGTTTTAGATATATTATAGTGAGAAAAAACAGTCTATGAGTCAGATACATAATCTCACCATTGATAGCACACCTAATTTATCCATCCAGATAAATAGGTGCCCCATCCCAAACTAGAATGATGAGAAAAGCCCTATATCAACGATACAAGAAACTATATTAATTACAATATGAACCTCATGAGTATGCATAGAGGATACCAAATATTTCAAAAAGAAAAATAGACACAGGGAGAAAATGCAAAAACAGCAGGCCCCCAAGTTGATCCATTAGATCAAAAAAATTCTAATTAAGACCAAAGACCAGCATCATGTAGTAGAAAGAAAAGGGAAGCCCACCAGTCATGTGTGAACCAAAATGTGCCAGAAGGAGCGTAGACAGGCATGCTATGTGAACCATAGTATAGTAATTGATCCGATGATACAACATTCTTGAGAGGAAATAACAGTTGTACAGGTTCACTTGAATAGTCATCCAGGCTCGCCTGCTGGCCGTAACAATCTACCACGTCCAAAAAAAACAGAGCCTTGC